>JAIEZT010000009.1:23304124-23481041 GCA_019594935.1 Periophthalmus modestus | reverse complement strand
CTCACATATTACACTGTAAAACTGATATTAAACGAGGAACGGCCCACCGGGCTAAATACAAAGACACAATTAAAAGAAAACACTGTTAAATCAGCCTTTTTGTATATTTTTAGCCCTATTAAGTACATTTAAGGTTATCAGGTGATGAATTCACATTTTTCTATGAGCGATCCAACCTGTGTCTCATCCTTTGGCCATGAAGCTGCTGGTCTCTTGTCAGGCAGGGAGTTTATTTACGGTGCAGCTGGTACTTGATTTCGTCGTGCTCATTGCCCGAGTAGCGATGGGTAAGTTTTGGCCCCGCTCACTTTTACCACGTTCCAGGTTTCCCTATAAACGTCAGAGCTTCTGGAGTATTAAGATCGACGAAGAGCAGTATCGTGTCGCTAGAAGTAATATTACGTTACTGTTCTCATCGTTTCATTGAGTCTCACATGTGATCACAGGCTTGGAAACCTCATCTGGACAAGAGGCAACAGTTGATTAACAATAATCATACACAAAAAAAAAAAAATTATATATATATATTATATATATATATATATATCTATATATATATATATATGTTGTGTGTGATATATTATATATATATATATATAAAAATTACGTGTTTTTTATATATATATATATATATATATATATATTATATATCTAGATATATATAGTATATATTATAATTATAAGATCTATAATATAGTGATATATAGTATATATATATTCAATTAAAAGATATGTTTAAACTGAGTTTTATGTCAGATCAAATTTAACAGGAAGCAAAGATCATTGATGGCACAGTTTCACACGAGGGATCCTTCCCCTGGCTTTAGAAACTGGGAGATTTTCTCACTAGCCCCTGGGAAAGAAAGACTTTTGCAGTTTATGAGTTTGGGCGACGTGGGGGTGAAAAGTGAAGCAGCACATTTTTTGTTGTATTGTCCATTTTATGAATGAATTTAGAAATCCCGTATTTGATGAATTGTTTACCCAATGTCCTGAATGTGTTCTGTGTGATGACGACAGCAAGATGAAAGGGTTGTTTAATTTTAAATGGTTTACAAGTTGGCATCATTTTTATGTAAAGCCCTGGAAGTGAAGCGGCAGATGAGTGTGGTTTGTTTAAATGAGTTTATTATTGCTTTTTTATTTGTTGTATCACACGTCTGGAATATGTATTTCTGTTAATGGTGTCTTATAAGCCCATTGAAGGGCTCGGCATGTTATATGCAAGACACAATAATAATAATCACTCACTCAATCAAAAAAAAAAATATATATAAAAAAAAAAAAAAATATATATATATATATATATAATATATCTGATAGATAGATAATAGATAGATGATATAGATATATATATATAGATCTATAGATATAGATAGGCAGCCCATCATGTCTACTCAACAACAAAAAACGCAAGTAACACCATTCATTTAAGTAAGGGATAAGAGCAAATATTTAAGTAATAAGAACTTATATTAAAATGTAATAATATCTCTTAAATTAATACAGCTATTTGAATATTTTGCATCCATGTATGTCTTTCCCATTGCCTTTTACTGACCTAGACCTTGATTTATATTGTGAGCGGGACAGCTTCTCACTGATGATGCATCCAGCTCATACTCTCCACTGTCTTCATATGTGACATCTGTGATGGTGATTTGGGCTGTGTCCCAGGCCAGAGTTACCCTGCCCTTATATGGCTCAAACACACGCTCATCTGCACCATCAAACGTGATCACTTTTATGTCCCTTGTGCTTCCACAGAATGTCATCAGGGGGTTTGGTTGTGCTGGAGTCAGGATGGCCTCTCTGCCCTTTAAGATGTAATACACAGACTGACCTGTAACTGCACAACATTATTACATTATTGTTACATAATCATTACAAGTTAGTTCATTTTGTAAAAGATACTTCTGTATTTGTGATAGGGATCTTTGTCATGAATTATGCAAGATTATGATTCACAACTTACACTCATCTAAGTTCAGTTTTCACTTTAACTATATGTTAAGCCTCCAGGACAAATGAATAACTTGTAACTATTATATCACAATAAAGAAACTAAAAATGTGATTGGAAACCTTGCATTTTACTCCCCGTAGTATTCTTTTCAAATATTATTACATCCTTCGTTGATTAATCTACTAGAAATTATATTCATTGATAATACTCATGGAGATGGAAACAAAAGCAAGAATACTTTTTGGCAATTTTAACTGAGATTTCTGTTTTTGCAAATGAACTCTTCAAATACTAATTGTCTTATTTGTCTTATCTATAAATCTTATGTTAAACTCTTCACTCTGCCTCATAGGTCTACTTAAGATACAACTATCATTTTAGTCTAAATAGAACTTAAATTATGAGGCTTTATTATTTTAGATGTTTTGCCAGTTAAACGTGTTTATATAATCTACTGAATAAAGAAATGGTAATTGTGCGTAATAAAGCATTTATTTACCATAAAATAAACCTACTTATCAGAGGACAAGAGTCTCCCAGAAAACAAGTTGTGTCATGGGAGTATTATTCTCATGTCTACTTCTGCCATGTTTATTTCAGGACAGGAAAGATCTGAAACTCACCCAAAGTTAGATTCAAGATGAACCACAAGAGGAAACACAGCGCAGCCATGGCGCACGGTCTGGAGAAGAGACGCACACAACTTTTAACTCAACTTTAATTCAACTTTCGATTCACGCGTCTGATCCGAAGGAACGTAGAATAACCAGTCTATCCAGTCTAAAAATATGCAAGTACTCTCCAAATAAAGTGAACACAGACGTAAAAGATATGTCAAATTTTGCTTAACACGTTTCCAGTTCCAAGTGATACTATAATCCGTGCGTAAATTTGAGTAAAGAAGAGACAAGACTCCGTACACCTGCAGCAGAAGGAGCACCTGTGGGTATTTAAATTTTGGAACAGCCGGAAACAGGGCGGGATTCATTTAGATATAATACAGCAATAAGCACGTAGTTTAGTGAACTTTCCGCCGCGCACAACCAAAGGATATATGTTTGTAAAGCAGGTGGACACACTCACCCCAAAGTCGCTAAGAGCATCCATCAAGACCCTGGGGCTGAACATTCTTGGAGGCACATGTCCCTCTCTAAACCTGGTAAAGGCATCCAGATCCTGGCGTGTGTCCTCAGACGCGCGCTCCGATCTCTCCAAAACCTCTCCAAAACAGACACACAGTTACAGTTGGATGCCCGGTTGTTCTTTTTGAATCCGCACTGTATGCCCGAATCAAAACATGCTTTTTAATTACTTTATTCATCTGTTTCTTGAGTATGTTGTAGAAACAGTGGTGGAACAGATACCTAAAATTTGTACTTAAGTGGATACTTTTTACCTCACTATATTTGAGAGAAGTATCTGTACTTTTTACTCAGTAAGAAAACTGAGCATCACCACTTTGTAGAATAATGAGCCAGCACAAGAATAAATAAAAATTGACCAAGGACCAGGAGTCTGATCGGGGGAATAGCAGTACATCGCATGCATCGCTCCTCCTGGGAACAGAAAGAGGTTCAATACAGTGTGGTTTGAGTTTTTCTTTATACAGAGTCAAATACACGTTAGTCTACATAATGGTGAAAATTAAAAAGTCAAAAGTAAGTAATAAAGTAACTAATCGGTGAATGGGGTTTTGAAGAATTATAGCCTGAAAATGATGTGATCTTATTACTCAATGAACTTTATGCTTTATTCACTATTACAAAACAAAAAAAAAAAAAAAAAAAAAATGGTCTAAAAAATAATGCTGTCCTGTAAAAGACTGTATCTGCTTGTGTATTATACACATATATTCACATTCTCGTTTTTTCTTCTCTACGGATGTTTAGAATGAAATTTTCCCTGGGACATTGGAAAGATTTGTAAAGTTTGGTGTATGTAGTAGCACATTACACCTGTGCTGTACAACCTGCACTGGCTCCTGTCATATCAGTGCAATTGAAAATGTTTATTGTGCTTAAATGTCTCCACTCTATGGGTTTTCTTTATCTGAGGGAGTTACTGCAGCCCTGTACACTCCACTCAGAGCCCTGAGGGTCAGCTAAGATCTAAGAGCATTTTACTTTATCAATAATCACACTAAATTAACCAACCATGAACAGTTAAGGCACATTTATTTGTATAGCACAACTAATTTGTCACACAATGCTTCAACATGCTTTACAGAATAAGAAATAATTAAAATCTTAATACAAAAAATGGTGGTGAACGGTTTATTAATCTGTTTACTGTTCCAAACAGGGCACAAGAGTTGTTATGCAATTTCCAATAATTTCAGATCGTCTCCCTTATGCTACATACACTGTGGTTGTACATGTGCATCTTTCTCTCTGTCAATCTCATAATGAACCTGGGAGCTTTGACTTGCAACCATTCCCCTCATTCCTCCTCATCATTCCTCCATGGGGCTTTCAGTATATCTTCAAAACCTTTTAACCTTCATCAGCGCAATGTGTCCAGAACATTCAAACCACTCGAAGTTACAGAGTTCAACAAATCATCAACATTAGAACATGAAATGTTACAAGTTATCATTTCCATGAACAATGCATCTGTGTTATCATTTATGTGTCACCTCTGAACAACTACAGGACCAGCTGCTGGTTTTGGAACAACAGACAGGTCAAAGAAGACACAGAAATGATCAGACAGAGCACTCCACCACATTGACATTTGAAATATTTACTCCTTTTGTAATGAGCCAGGTCCAGGGTGTGTCTCTGTTGTGGGTGGGCTCAGTGACATGAGTCAGACCAAAGGACAAACACTGAGCTCTTTAGTGTTTCTGTCAAACACATTATCCACATGTACATTAAAATCACCTGTAAATGACTAAACCATCAAAACCATCTGTGCACATGGCTGAAAGCATCTCAGTAAATAAATCTTTGACATTGATGAGGAGGTTTGTAAATGAGTAAGTCGAGTAATGTGGGTGGTTGTTTGAGTTCCATTATAAAGGAATGTACTCAAATGATGATTCCACGAGAACTGCAACTGCAAGGAGGCAGAGCGGAAATGAAAGATGAGAGGATGTAGCTGGGAGGGCTTTTGTGGTGAAACAGGCTCTTGATCGTGCTATATTAGGTGTGAGGGGAGCCATCTTAATTCCTGATCTGATGAGCCTCTCTAGGTGACTGGTCTTAGATGGAGTAGATGTAACAAAGGGGACCAAGGACAGGTCTGTGGGTGGGGAAGGTGATGGGGGTACTGCTGGGTCTGAAATTTCTGCTGATGGCTGGTGATGAATCCTTTGCTGGGGGAGGTAGAGGTGCTGCTGACTTGTTCTCTGGGGGAGGTCGAGGTATTTACCACTGGAAGTCACGGGTAGCATCTGGTGAAGTCCTTTTTCAGATTCTAAAGCTTGTAGCTCATTCATTTATTGTTGATAGTTCTGACAGTGTTCACAGAAAAACTTCCCTTGGTTTCTTCATCTCGACATGTCGCTGACTAATGAGATAAGTTGTTTAAAATGTAAAAATAGTTCAAAAGCTTTTATTTACATAAAAGAAATGTTAGCTAGAGAGATTTCTAGTGCTGGAAGAGATAAAATGATTAACAATTGAAGTAAAGAAGCAAGCAGCAGGAGGAAGCAAGGGTAGTGTCTGCACTCCTCAGAAGCACAAAGCAGTACCACGTTTTCTCTTGTACAACTTTTGACCTCCACAGTGCTCAGCATCAGCCCAATCAGGATATACTGTTTTCATTATCTACCATAGCCACCATCTCCTCTTAGGTGCTCCATTGCTTTGCTCAGAGTCTGATTTTTTTGTTGTCATTCTTTTTTTTTGTCTCCTTTCTCTCATCCTTTGCGCTCTCACACACCAGTGTTCTTGTTTTCTCAATCAACATCAGAGTCTCCAGATGAGGCAGCTGGGTGTAGAGGCTTGTACTCTCCATCACTGGACTCAGAGGGTAGAATGTGGTCCTCACCTGGTTCTTGAACGTTACCAGTTTCAGAAGTTTTTGCTAACAAATTAACAGAACCACAACATCATTAGCAACAAACACAGCATAAAGAATGGCAGATTAATCAGTTATCGAGGCAGAACAATCTGTTTTTAAAATACAGTGATTATACAGAACGAGGACACATACCCTGCAGATTCTTTTCCGTGCTGCCTGTGTCTTCAACCATCGGCCTCCTGTTGGTCCTCAGATTCAGCTGATACAGGTTGTGTCTGTGATACTGAAACAGAACACAGACATTTAACAAACATCATTCTGTGGCCCTTATTCTCAGTTTGAGAATTTTGGAGATTATTTAATTATTATTTATTTTTTTTTTTTTTTTTTGCATTTTGGAAATTGCAGTTGTATGTAGTATTCCTGTTAAATTTCCTGAAAGTGGCCAAAATATAGTTTATATTAGTTTAAATCTCTGCTTTGGGGTTTTTATCACTGTTATGTATGCCAAACGGTTAAATCTGACTGTTCAGAGGCTGTTTTGATCTGTTGGGGTTAAACAGACTATTTCATCTGTATGATCTGGTTTTGCCTCTTTGTTTCATTTGTTTCATTTTGTATTTTAATGGTTTTAGGTATGTGCCCTTTATGTTTTATTGAATTAGATCAAACTAAAATACATAAAAAGGCTGTGTAATCAAGTGTGATCATTAGTGGTTGTATTTAGAGGTGGCAGAAAAATGCATTGAACAGTTCATTGAAAAAATGTGTAACATCACAATGTCTCTAAGTCTGTAACACACATCATGTCACAAAAATAAGTACTAATGCTCAAACCTGAATGATCAGATTGTTTTTTGTTTGCGATTTTATTTAATTTAGTTTGCTTTTTATTTGTACACTGTTACATTATTCATTTTTTTTTAAACAATTACAATTAAATTACTCTGATTTGTATAAACGTTGTAATATCTCAGAAGTTACATGTGTGTTGCAAAAACATTGTAAATACAACTGTTTATAAAAAGAACTCAGGACACCAACCTGTATCTACATGTTCCTCTTGATCAGAATGATTAGAGTTTCTGTCTCCAGCTTCCTCTGTTGTAGTAACATTCTTAAACTCTTCATGTTGTAAGTCCATTTCTCCTCCTGAAGCCTTGAGTCCTGAGTCTGGTGTTGAGTTGGCACATTTCTCTTTGAAAGATGCCAGTTGGAGATGTGATGTTTTCACCAGTGCCATTTCCATTATCTATTAACATCAGGATTATCTGTTAATTGTCCAGATCATGTTATTACAGTGACAAAACAACAGAGCTGGGAGTGTCTCTGCATTTTCACCATTTTCAAATTTTTGACATAATATGATGTTTCCTAAAAACAATTGTAGACACTGCCAACATAATGTCTGTTGGCATTCATTTTTATACATATACTTTGTGCTATTGGGGAAAAATTACTTTCCTCAGTGTTCTTTATTGTGAGAAGTTCCTAAGCAATAATATTGTATTGTATAGAAAAGAACTTGGCAACAAAAAGTAGTAATCTCAGATAATAAAATGTTGGGTAATCACAGACGTCATTATTCTGCCCCCTTTTAAAACATGAAAATGAAAAATAGGAAGGAAAAAATTAAAAAGATCAGAAAAGAATCAAGGAAGGACAATGCAAACAATATTCAGTGAATCAACAGAGTTTGTATTTAGAGGAGGGAATATTGAAAAATATACAGAATAATATAGTGAAAAATCTATAATGTCACAACTGAACTTTTGAAGATCTTATTTCATCATCATGGTCATCATTTCAAGCATAATACGAAGGAAACGTAGTATTTAACACACATTTTAAATACAGCAAAATTATTGCATGTTTATTTGACAGTGCAGTAGGTTTTCGCTTAAATACCTGTTTTTTGAGTGTTTGTTTTTCTCTGCATTATTTTCAGATGACTTTGTGGGTGAGTCCTGTTTCTGTTGGTCTGTGTTGGACTTGTCATGATCTTTGTCCTCTACATCACTGGACTCAGAGCGTCGAGTTTGGTTCTCGCCTGTTTCTGCAAACAAAATGAACAAACCACAACTTCATCATTAGCAGTGCTCTTTTTATTGCTTTATTGAATGAGCTCAGACATGCACTCAAATACATAAAAAGGTTTGTGTAAACAGGTGTGATCATTTAGTGGTTGTGTTTAGAGGTGGCACATATTGAAAAAAATGCACTGAATAGTAAAGTGAAAAATGTATAACTCAAAGTTGATGTTTTGGAGATATGCAAAATCCGAATATATTAGTATATTGTGTGTAATTAAAACTATTATAAAACAGACAGAAACATCTCATGTCTTACCTGATACTGGTGACATCTGTGAATCCTTTAACTGACCTTCATGGTTTGAAGGATCTTCTCTCAGAGGATCAGTTTGCACCTGGTCTGTGTTTAAGTTTGCATCAGGATTGTTCTGGAGTGCATCTGGGCCAACAGGAGATGTGCTGCTCTGAGGAGGAGACTGAGGCAACTCTGCAAATACAATTTTTAGAAATGATTATTGTAATAAGCGATTCCTTTTAAATGTCTTTTAAATAGCTGATATTTATGTTTTTGTTTACCTGACAGTCTAAAAACTGACTTACATAACACAAAAGTAGGTCTGTAACACACATCAGATCACAAAAATAAAGTAAACTAATGTTCAAACCTGGATGATCAGGAGCTGTAGTTGTTTTGTTTCAGACACATCTATGGGTCTGTCAGTGGATCATTGTTCACTGTACAGTCTGGGTTTGTTACTTTATTTAATTGAGTTTCTCTTTTATTTGTAGGTGGTAAAATAATATTAACTTAAATTAATTAGATCAATACTAAAATACTTAAAACTCTGTGTAAGCAGGTGTGATCAATTACAATGAACTAAACTCTGGTTTTTGCTGTTACAATATTTCAGAAGTTACATGTGTGTGTTGCAGTAACATTTTAAATAAAACTGGATATAAAAAGAAGTCAGGACACTAACCTGTTTGTTCTGGAGACTGGGTGGACTCTGTCTGAATAGAGCCTGAAGAATCAGCCTCTTCCATTTTCTTTCTCATCATCATGGTCTGGGTGTGATGTTTGTCTGGCTGTTCCTCTGGTTCTCTCTGCTCACTGCTCCTCTGCTCTGATGGGTGTAGGGTTTATATCGCGGTTACCTTGAGGCTCGCTGCTTGGAGACTGTGTTTCTGTTGACAAATTTACAAACAATGACTGTTACTTCTTCATTGATAAGACTCAATGTGCATGTCCTTATTTCTCTAACCTGATGTTTGTGGACCATCGGAATTTTTCTCTTCATCAGAATCGTCAGAGTGTGTATCTCCAGATTCCTCTGTTGTAGGAACATTCTTAAGCTCTTCATGTTGTAAGTCCATGTCTCCTCCTGAAGCCATGTGTCCTGGGTCTGGTGCTGGCTTTTTCACACTGCTGTTCAGAGATGCAGATGTGGCTTTTCCACCAATGTCATTTCCTTTACCTGTTAACATCAGGATTATCCAGCTCATGTTATTACAGTATCAACACTGATAGTGGAAGTGACCTGGGAGTGTATCTGCATTTTCAAGATTTTCATATATTTTAAGTATATCCTTGACCATTCCTAGGGACAGATTATAAAAAAACGTGCATGCGTTGAATCTTTTTTTCAAATTTTTACTTCTTGAGCTCATTCAGGATGTCATTTCATATTTCATATTTATAAACACCTACAGTACTATTTATTTATTTAAAAGGGACAACGCACGTTAATAAACACCATAAAAAAAAATACACGTGTAAATGTGCCGAAGTTAGCTGCACAACTAATTTTCATTTGCAGTCCCTCAACATCTAAAACGGGACAAGAGACAGGAGAACATAAACAACAATCAAACAACTCCACAGATCACATAAAAAAAATCACACTCCATGCGGTCTAAAGTGCCTATTTGTAAAGTGCATATGTGGCTGAAGTGCTTCCAGTAATTTTAAAGTCCTGTAGTATTCAATAAATAAGTTAATTTAGCTTAAAGCCAGTTCAGTCCACATGTGTTAGTCATCTCCTGCCGCTCAGAGACGACCAAGACACTGGAGTTTGCAAAGTGCCCTCAGGTCCTACAACATTCATACATATATACACATCTATATATTTTACATATTAATGACAGTAAAACACAGTAACAGAATAGATTGCAGGGTACATGTATGCAGTGCATGCCTACATATGTATATGTATGCGCCGCACAACAACAACAGTCAAATAAGAGTCTGTTCAGACAATCATGGTAATGTTACATATGTGTATGTATCATGTAACAGGAGGTCTGAACAGCTCTAATGGGAGCAGTGTTGATTAGATTTGAGCAATTTTTTTAAGGTGAGTTTTTATAGGTGTTATACTTAAGGATTCTCTTATTGTGTGAGGGATGTTATTCCAGATGTTACAGCCTCTGACTGAGAAGACTGACTGTGCGAAGGTGGTACGTCTATGAGGAACCCCTCACAGTCACCTCTCTTGTTGCCCTGGTCCTGCCAGTGGTAGCTTTTTGTTTAATAAATCTTGTAGTGGTGGTGGTGCGAGTCCATGGAGGATTTTGTATATTGTACAAGCATACTTAAAGTGTTTGAAATTTTCAAAGCTCAATAAATTATATATTTCAAATTATATGTTTCTAGTATAAAATGTAATAAAAACGATTTAATTACTTTACAATGTGGCAACATCTTAGCGTCTTTACCTTGTGGCTCCTCTGTCACATTTTCTTGCTGAAGAAGTCTTTGTGGTAATAACATAGTTTCCTTCTGGTGGATGTGACTTTCTATTAATGGATCACCTTCACTTTTTTGTCAGATTCATTTTGCTTTGGCACTAGAGAAGAATCTTATACATAGTTGTGTTTTTTCAGAAAATGTTTGGTAAATCAGAACATTTAAGTCATCAGAACCAACCTGCTCCGTTTAGCTGTTTTTCCAAGTCGTCATTCTTCCTCATTTTTTGAACATGCTAAACAAAATTAAGACAGAATGACCATGACTAGATATGTTATACATATACTTTGTACTATTGGGAAAATAATGATTATATTTATATTTTTTTGTATTTATTGTTAAGAAAATCAGTTACGTTTGTTAACTTCCCATGTGAGTTTGTGTTCTGTCGCGAGACCTCACGAGAGGCGCGGTTCTCTCTGTTCTTACCTGTGTGTCAAGATGGTGGCTGAATAAAATTTTCTCTGCAACAAGATCCTCATGTTTTTGGGATTTTACAAAGTTAATCAACCGTGCTTGTATTTAGTGGTGAGAAATATTGAAAAAATATACTGAATAGTATAGTTAAAAAATCTATATCACAACTGATCTTTTGGAGATCAATATATATAAGATGAACAGAACCATAACTTCATCATTAGCAGCAAACACAGCATAAAGAATGACAGTTTAAATCAGTTAAAAAGGTAAAATAAAAATGATGAAATTTTATACCATTCTTAAGCTCTTTCTGTTGTAAGTCCATGTCTCCTCCTGAAGCCATGTGTCCCTGGGTCTGGTGCTGGCTTTTTTCACACTGCTGTTCAGAGATGCATGTGTGGAGATGTGACTTTTCCACCAATGTCATTTCCTTTACCTGTTAACATAAGGATTATCCAGCTCATGTTATTACAGTACTCAACATTGATAGTGGAAGTTGGCAATGACAAAATTACTGACCAGTGCGTGTATCGGTATTTTCAGGATTTTCAAATATTTGACGCAGCTCTTTGACCTTCCCTAGGGACAAAGTATAGAAAAACATATGCAGGTATTGAATCTTTTAATATTGTCTTCGTGAGCTTATTGAACAGAACCACAACTTCATCATTAGCAGCAGACACAGCATAAAGAATGGCAGTTTAATCAGTTTAAAGGTTTAAAGGTAAAAAAAATTAAAATACAATTATTATATAAAGAATGAGAACACATACCTGGTGGATCATTTTCAGAGGGTGATGATTCATCTTTTCCTGTTTTTTTGTCCTCTGAGGTCTCACTGCCTTGGTCTGGATATCCCTGTGGATTCTTTTCACCATCAGCCTTATTTTTATCCACAGATTCAGCTGCGCAAAACACAGACATTTGACATTTTGATCATCTCAGGAGTAATGACATAAATGACATGGAGAAAACTAATAAATATGTAATAACATTATTAGTTATAAACTACAGTGACTTTACAACCATCAAAGGCTGTTCAGAAGCTGCGTCTGTTGGGGTTAAACAGACTATTTCATCTGTATGATCTGGTTTTTCCTCTTTGTTTCAGCTTGTATTTTAATGGTTTTAAGCATGTGCCCTTTATATTGCTTTACTGAATTAGATCAGATATGCACTCAAATACATAAAAAGTTTGTGTAAGCAGGTCTGATCATTTAGTGAAGAATTAAAAATTACAGAGAAAAAGAAAAATTTAAATATGTGGAAAATTTTACCCAATTGACAGATCTGAGTTTTTCTTTTGCCACTAATGCACAAACCTGGATGTTCAGGAGCTGTGGTTGTTTGGTTTGAAACAGACACATCTATGGGTCTGTCAGTGGATCAATGTTCACTGTACAGTCTGGGTTTGTTACTTTATTTAATTGAGTTTCTCTTTTATTTGTAGGTGGTAAAATAATATTAACTTAAATTAATAAGGTCAAATGTGCACTAAAATACATTAAAACTTTGTGTAAGCAGGTGTGATCAATTACAATGAACTCACTCTGGTTTTTGCTGTTACAATATTTCAGAAGTTACATGTGTGTTGCAGTAACATTTTAAATAAAACTGGATATAAAAAGAAGTCAGGACACTAACCTGTTTGTTCTGGAGACTGGGTGGACTCTGTCTGAATAGAGCCTGAAGAATCAGCCTCTTCCATTTTCTTCTCATCATCATGGTCTGGGTGATGTTTGTCTGGCTGTTCCTCTGGTTCTCTCTGCTCACTGCTCCTCTGCTCTGATGGTGTAGGGTTTATATTGCGGTTACCTTGAGGCTCGCTGCTTGGAGACTGTGGTTCTGTTGACAAATTTACAAACAATGTCTGTTACTTCTTCATTGATAAGACTCAATGTGCATGTCCTTAATTCTCTAACCTGATGTTTGTGGACCATCGGAATTTTCCTCTTCATCAGAATCGTCAGAGTGTGTATCTCCAGCTTCCTCTGTTGTAGGAACATTCTTAAGATCTTTCTGTTGTAAGTCCATGTCTCCTCCTGAAGCCATGTGTCCTGAGTCTGGTGCTGGCTTTTGCACACTGCTGTTCAGAGATGCAGGTGGAGATGTGGCTTTTCCACCAATGTCATTTCCTTTACCTGTTAACATCAGGATTATCCAGCTCATATTATTACAGTATCAACACTGATAGTGGAAGTGACCTGGGAGTGTATCTGCATTTTCAAGATTTTCATATATTTTAAGTATATCCTTGACCATTCCTAGGGACAGATTATAAAAACCGTGCATGCGTTGAATCTTTTTTTCAAATTTTTACTTCTTGAGCTCATTCAGGATGTCATTTCATATTTCATATTTATAAAACACCTAGAGTACTATTTATTTATTTATTTAAAAGGGACAACGCACATTAATAAACACCAGTAAAGAAAAAATACACGTGTAAATGTGCCGAAGTTAGCAGCACAACTAATTTTCATTCGCAGTCCCTCAACATCTAAAACGGGGCAAGAGACAGGAGAACATAAACAATAATCAAACAACTCCACAGATCACAAAATAATTCACACTCCATGCGGTCTAAAGTGCCTATTTGTAAAGTGCATATGTGGCTGAAGTGTTTCCAGTAATTTTAAAGTCCTGTAGTATTCAATAAATAAGTTAATTTAGCTTAAAGCCAGTTCAGTCCACATGTGTTAGTCATCTCCTGCCGCTCAGAGACGACCAAGACACTGGAGTTTGCAAAGTGCCCTCAGGTCCTACAACATTCATACATATATACACATCTATATATTTACATATTAATGACAGTAAAACACAGTAACAGAATAGATTGCAGGGTACATGTATGCAGTGCATGCCTACATATGTATATGTATGCGCCGCACAACAACAACAGTCAAATATGAGTCTGTTCATCCATGGCAATGTTACATATGTGTATGTATCATATAACTGTTGTGATCCTGCCTGTTCCTGTGTCCTGTCCTGCCCTGCTGCCTGTTCCTGTGTGCTCTTCCCCCTCCCTCACCTCGTCTCACCTTTTGTCTCTGTCTCCCTGCTCCCTGGACTCTGGCTCTGTCCGGCTCCCAGCCCTGCTTGGATTAATGCTTCTTTGGACTCTTTATTGAGCTTACTTTGAACTCTTGTTGTTTCACACTCTGTAAAAAAACACTGTTAAACTGCCCCAAGTTGTTGCGTTTTGGTCCGCCACACACCCGTTACAACAATAACAGGAGGTCTGAACAGCTCTAATGGGAGCAGTGTTGATTAGATTTGAGCCATTTTTTAAGGTGAGTTTTATAGGTGTTATACTTAGAGGATTCTCTTATTGTGTGAGGTTATTCCAGATGTTACAGCCTCTGACTGACAGGACTGACTGTGCGAAGGTGGTACATCTGTAAGGAACCTCACAATCACCTCTCATAGTCGCCCTGATATTCCTGCCAGTGATAGGTTTTTGTTTAATGAATTCTTGTAATGGTGGTGGTGAGAGTCCATGGAAGATTTTGTATATTGTACAAGCATACTTAAAGTGTTTGAAATTTTCAATGCTCAATAAATTATATGTTTCAAATTATATGTTTCTAGTATAAAATGTAATAAAAATGATTTAATTACTTTACCATGTGTGCAACATCTTAGCGTCTTTACCTTGTGGCTCCTCTGTCACATTTTCTTGCTGAAGAAGTGTTTGTGATGATAATATAGTTTCCTTCTGGTGGATGTGACGTTCTATTGATGGATCACGGTCACCTTTTTTGTCAGATTCATCTTGCTTTGGCACTAGAGAAAAATCTGAAAAACACACCTATGTATAACAAAATGTTTGGTAAATCAGAACATTTAAGTCATCAGAACCAACCTGCTCCATTTAGCTGTTTTTCCAAGTCGTCATTCTTCCTCATTTTTGAACATGCTAAACAAAATAAAGACAGAATGACCATGACTAGATATGTTATACATATACTTTGTACTATTGGAAAAAATAATGATCATATTTATATTTTTTGTATTTATTGTTAAGAAAATCAGTTAAGTTAATCAACCGTGCTTGTATTTAGTGGTGAGAAATATTGAAAAAATATACTGAATAGTATAGTTAAAAAATGTATATCACAACTGATCTTTTGGAGATCAATATATATAAGATGAACAGAACCACAACTTCATCATTACCAACAGACACAGCATAAAGAATGGCAGTTTAATCAGTTAAAAAGGTAAAATAAAAATGATGAAATTTGTTTTTAAAATACAATGATTATATAAAGAATGAGGACACATACCTGGTGGTTCTTTTTCAGAGGGTGATGTTTCATCTTTTTCTGTTTTTTTATCATGTGAGGTCTCACTACCTGGGTCTGTATATCCCTGTGGATTATTTTCATCATCTGCCTCATGTTTGTCCACAGATTCAGCTGCACAGAACACAGACATTTGACATTTTGATCATCTCAGGAGTAGTGACATAAATGACATGGAGAAAACTAATAAATATGTAATAACATTATTAGTTATAAACTACAGTGACTTTACAACCATCAAAGGCTGTTCAGAAGCTGCGTCTGTTGGGGTTAAACAGACTATTTCATCTGTATGATCTGGTTTTGCCTCTTTGTTTCAGCTTGTATTTTAATGGTTTTATGCATGTGCCCTTTATATTGCTTTACTGAATTAGATCAGATATGCACTCAAATACATACAAAGTTTGTGTAAGCAGGTGTGATTATTTAGTGAAGAATTAAAAATTAAAGAGAAAAAGAAAACTTTCAATATGTCAAAATTTTACCCAATTGACAGATTTGAGTTTTTCTTTTGCTACAAATGCTCAAACCTGGATGATCAGGAGCTGTGGTTGTTTGAAACAGACACATCTATGGGTCTGTCGGTGGATCATTGTTCACTGTACAGACTGGGTTTGTTACTTAATTTAACTGAATTTGTCTTTTATTTTTTAGGTGGTAAAATAATATTACTTAAATTAAGTGGATCAAATTTAACCTAAAATACATTAAATACAATGAACTCACTCTGGTTTTCTTGTTGTAACATTTCTGTAGTTACATGTGTGTTGCAGAAACATTGGAAATAAAGCTGGATATAAAAAGAACTCAGGACACTAACCTGTTTGTTCTGGAGTCTTGGTGGACTCATTTGAACCTGTCTGAATACAGTCTGAAGAATCAGCCTCTTCCATTTTCTTCTTACCATCATGGTCTTTGTGATGCTCGTCTGGCTGTTCCTCTGGTTCTGTCTGCTCACTGCTCCTCTGCTCCGATGGTGTAGAGTTTATATCGTGGTTACCTTGAGACTCATTGTTTGGAGACTGTGATTCTGTTGACAAATTTACAAACAATGCCTGTTACTTGTTTATTGATAAGACTGTATGTGCATGCTCTTAAATGTCTAACCAAGTATTTGTAGAGCTTTGCAACCTTCCTCTTCATGAGATTCATCAGAGTGTGTATCTCCAGCTTCCTCTGTTGTAGTACCATTCTTAAGCTCTTTCTGTTGTAAGTCCATGTCTCCTCCTGAAGCCATGTGTCCTGGGTCTGGTTCTGGCTTTTGCACACTGCTGTTCAGAGATGCAGGTGGAGATGTGGCTTTTCCACCAATGTCATTTCCTTTACCTGTTACATCAGGATTATCCAGCTCACGTTATTACAGTATCAACACTGATAGTGGAAGTTGGCAAAATTGACAAAAGTGACAAAATTACTAACCTGTGTGAGTATTTGTATTTTCACAATTTTCAAATATTTTACATGTATCCCCAACCATTCCTAAGGACAGCTATCTATCTATCTATCTATATATATATATATATATATATATATATATATATATATATATATATATATATATATATGTATATATGAACAGAACCACAACTTCATCATTAGCAGCAGACGCAGCATAAAGAGTGGCAGTTTAATCAGTTAAAAAGGTAAAAACAATTAAAATACAATTATATATAAAGAATGAGGACACATACCTGGTGGATCATTTTCAGAGGGTGATGATTCATCTTTTTCTGTTTTTTTATCATGTGAGGTCTCACTGCCTTGGCCTGTATATCCCTGTGGATTATTTTCACCATCTGCCTCATTTTTGTCCACAGATTCAGCTGCACAGAACACAGACATTTGACATTTTGATCATCTCAGAAGTAGTGACATAAATGACATGGAGAAAACTAATAAATATGTAATAACATTATTAGTTATAAACTACAGTGACTTTACAACCATCAAAGGCTGTTCAGAAGCTGTGTCTGTTGGGGTTAAACAGACTATTTCATCTGTATGATCTGGTTTTGCCTCTTTGTTTCAGCTTGTATTTTAATGGTTTTATGCATGTGCCCTTTATATTGCTTTTACTGAATTAGATCAGATATGCACTCAAATACATAAAAATTTTGTGTAAGTAGGTCTGATCATTTAGTGAAGAATTAAAAATTACAGAGAAAAAGAAAAATTTAAATATGTGAAAATTTTACCCAATTGACAGATTTGAGTTTTTCTTTTGCCACTAATGCTCAGACCTGGATGATCAGGAGCTGTGGTTGTTTGGTTTGAAACAGACACATCTATGGGTCTGTCAGTGGATCAATGTTCACTGTACATGCTGGGTTTGTTACTTAATTGAATTGAGTTTGCCTTTTATTTGTAGGTGTTTATTACTTAAATGAATTAGATCAAATTTACACTAAAATACATTAAAACAATGAACTCACTAGGGTTTTCTTGTGTAGTTACATGTGTGTTGCAGAAACATTGTAAATAAAATTGGAGATAAAAAGAACTCAGGACACTAACCTGTTTGTTCAGGAGTCTTGGTGGACTCTGTCTGAATAGAGCCTGAAGGACCAGCCTCTTCCATTTTCTTCTCATCATCCTGGTCTTTGTGATGCTCATCTGGCTGTTTCTCTTGTTCTATCTGCTCACTGCACCTTTTGTTCGATGGTGTAGGGTTTATATCTTGAGTCTCACTGTTTGCAGACTGTGCAACTATTGAGAAATTTACAAACAATGTCTGTTACTTCTTCATTGATAAGACTGTATGTGCATGTTCTTAATTCTCTAACCTAAAGCATCTTCATATCCCTCTTGACCAGAATCATCAGAGTGTGCATCTCCAGTGTCCTCTGTTGTAGTAACATTATTAAGCTCTTTCTGTTGTAAGTCCATGTCTCCTCCTGAAGCCATGTGTCCTGGGTCTGGCGCTGGCTTTTGCACACTGCTGTTCAGAGATGTGACTTTTCCACCAATGTCATTTCCTTTACCTGTTCACATCAGGATTATCCAGCTCATGTTATTACAGTATCAACACTGATAGTGGAAGTTGGCAGTGACAAAATTACTGACCAGTGCGTGTATCGGTATTTTCAGGATTTTCAAATATTTTACGCAGCTCATTGACCTTTCCTAGGGACAGAGTATAAAAACATGCATGTATTGAATCTTTTACTATTGTCTTCTTGAGCTCATTCAAGATGTCTTTCATATTTATGTAGCACGGACAGTACTCGTATAAAATGTAATAAAATCATAAAAATACTTTACAATGTGTGCAACATCTTTGCCTCTTTACCTTGTGGCTCCTCTATCACATTTTCATGCTGAAGAAGTCTTTGTGATGATAACATAGTTTCCTGCCGGTGGATGTGACTTTCTATTAATCGATCACCTTCACTATTTCTGTAAGATTCATCTCGCTTTGGCCCTAGAGAAGAATCTGAAAAAGACAACTATGTATAAGAAAATGTTTAGTAAATCAGAGAATTTTTTTAAGTCATCAGAACCAACCTGCTCCATTTCGCTGTTTTTCCACGTCGTCATTCTTCCCCATTTTTGAACAAGCTACACAAAATTAAGAAGAATAATGACTTGACTATGACTTGATATGTCGATTAAAAATGATTTGGTCATTGGTTAACAAAAATAAGAAGTACCTGTTTTTATTCGATGTCGAAATATGATGGAAAAAATGCAAAAGGCCAACAGAATTAGGAAAGCAATGACAATGGGCACAATTACATTCACAGGCTCAGAAGTTCTTTCTGCAAAACAAAGCAAAACTGCATTATATGAAAAAAAAAGTAATATATTCAATGCACATTTTGACACATACTTTGCTTAAACTAAATGTTTTACTGGTAAAACTGTGGTTAAACTAGGAAAGGACAAACAAGGCTAAATAAAGAGAAAATAATTAAAAGTAAAACATGTTAAAATCAGACTTTTTATATTTTAGCCCTATTAGTACATCCATAGTGTATCAGGTGATGAAATTCACATTTTTCTATGAGAGAGCCAACCTGTGTAGCAGTCTTTGGCCATGAAGCTGCTGGTCTCTTTATGCAGGTGGTTATTTGCGGTGCAGCTGTACTTGATGTCGTCGTGTTCATTGCCCAGGGTGATGGGTAAGGTTTGGCCCCGCTCACTTTTACCTTCCAGGTTCCATATAAACGTCAGAGCTTCTGGAGTATTAGACGGCGAAGAGCAGTACAGTGTCGCAGAAGTAATATTACTGTTACTGTTCTCATCGTTCATCTCACATGTGATCACAGGCTTGGAAACCTCATCTGAACAAAATAACATCAGTAAATTAATATAAAATATATAAATATATAAATATATAAATATAAAATTGTACATACACAACAAGCAAGTAACACCATTATTTTATAGTAAGTAATAATAGGAGCAAAATTTAAGTAATAAGAACTTATATTAAAATATAATAACATCTCTTAAATTAATAACAGCTTTCTGAATATTTTGCATCCATGTATATCTTTCCCATAGCCTTTTACTGACCTATGACCTTGAGCTTATATTGTGAGCGGTACAGCCTCTCACTGATGATGGCATCCAGCTCATACTCTCCACTGTCTTTGTATCTCACATCTGTGATGGTGAGTTGGGCTGTGTCCCAGGCCAGCGTTACCCTGCCGTTATATGGCTCAAATACTTCCTCCTCAGCACCATCAAACGTGATCACTTTGTTTCCATTGTGCTTCCACAGAATGTCATCAGGGGGTTTGGGCAGTGCTGGAGTCAGGATGGCCTCTCTGCCCTTAAAGACGTAATACACAGACTGACCTGTAACTGCACCACAACATTATTACATTATTATTACATAATCATTACAAGTTAGTTCATTTTGTTAAAGATACTTCTGTATTGTGATAGGGATCTTTGTCATGAATATGCAAAGATTATCATTTACAACTTACTTCTTATCTAAGTTCAGTTTCACTTTTATTATCTGTAAGCCTCCAGGACAAATGAATAACTTGTAACTATTATATCACAAAAAAAAAATGAAGAGTACCTTTGCAAAAAAACATAAATGCCATTTCAAAATGAGACTTGCAGTTTACTCTTTGTAGTATTCTTTTCAAAAGCCAAATGTATTTTACTGCTATCAAAATATTATATATAGATCCCTCTGATTAAATGCACTAGAAATGATATTCATAAACACAAAAAGAAAAATAAGTTTTGTCAATTTTGACTGAGATTTCTGGTTTTGCAACTTAACTCTTCAGATTCTAATTGTCTTATTTGTGTTTGTCTTATTTGTTACTTATGTTAAACTCTTCACTCTGCCTCATAGGTCTACTTAAGATACAACTATCATTTTAGTCTAAATATAACTTAAATTATGAGGCTTTTATTTTAGATGTTTTGCCAGTTAAACGTTTTATATAATCTACTGAATAAAGAAATGGTAATTGTGCATAATAAAGCATTTATTTACCATAAAATAAACCTACTTATCAGGGACATGTTTTAGGACTCTTTCCGAGTAGAGTCTCCCAGAAAATAAGTTTGCCCACAGTGTTGTCTCATGGGAGTATTATTCTCACGCCTACTGCTGCCATGTTTATTTCAGGACAGGGAAGATCCGAAACTCACCCAAAGTTAGATTCAAGATGAACCACAAGAGGAAACACAGCGTAGCCATGGCGCACGGTCTGGACTCTGATCTGAGAGGACGGTGACAAAACCACCAGCTCTGATCAATCCAAAGTAAAAAAAAAAAAAAAATGCAAGTAATCCTAAATAAAGTTAACACAGGTGTGAAAGATAATGTAAACTTTCAACACTAAACAAGTTTCCAGTTCCAAGCTTTACTATGATCCGTGCGTACATTTCAGGAAAGAAGAGCCAGGACTCCGCACACCTACAGCAGAAGGAGCACCTGTCGCCCTTTGAACTTTGGAACAGCAGGAAACAGGGCGGGATTTATTTAGATATAATACAGCAATAAACAGCTCAAATAATAGCTCAGGGAAATTTCCACTGCGCACAACCATAGGATATGCTTGTAACTGTCACCCAGGTGAACTGGACTCAAACACAAAGAGAACAGTCAAACATCTTAGAAACTAAAACAGAAAGTGTCCTTTGAACAGGTAATTCAAAATATGGTAAATCAGGCAATAAACAACTGATGATGTCTTATTTAATATCAACAAAAACCTCTTCCACACTGGGGATTCAATAAGGTGAACAGGCTGGGGAAATAAACTCAGGAACATGTAACTCAAACAGGATAAATGCAGATTCAGAATTGCAGAAATGCAAACAACAGATTCATTCAGATGAGCTTAAGTGGTGCTCTTGGCTGGTCAACAATCTAGCAAGAACATAAACACAACACAACAAATGAAGAACATGAACCTCACACACCTGGCACTGGTGGTGTTCATCAGTTTTGAAGCCTCTATCACCACATCCGGTTTACTTATCAGTCTTCATTGTCTTTATATATTCTGATTATCGCATGGATACTAAAAATAAAAGATATTTACAATTTTACTTTTTAAATTTGATCATAAATAATATTTCAATAAGATTTCATTGTTCGATTTAGTATTAAAAATAATACTAATGTGAGCAGGTGTGTAGTAGGCAGTCTACTACACACCTGCTCACTCACACACACACGCACACGCTTTAGTCACTAAAGCGTGTGCATGTGCGTGGATACCTTTACTGCACTATATTTGAGAGAAGTATCTGTACTTAACAAAACTGAGCATCACCACTGTTGTACAATAATGAGCCAGCACAACAAATACCCCTTTTCACCTGTTATCAGCTATATGGTTGTGATTAGTGCTCATCCCTGGCTCTCTGCAGGAGCCTGGGATATCCTGTGTATATGTTAAGTCTTTAATGCAGTTTAAGGCTGCATTAAAGACTGAAAACCTACCTCTTCTCCCTGGCATTTAATCTTTCTGTTTTTATTATTTTATTGTTCTTTGCATATGGGTCATATTTTCTGTTTAAATATTATATTAAAAGATCTTTTGGTGCTTGGTGCTTTCACAAAAAATCTGTTTATAAGTAAACATTAAGAAATGACAGATCAAAAATAAAAAAACTGCTCTAATATAATACAGTATCGCAAAAATTATGATACTTGAATGGATCACCATCCCAACTGGTGACAGAAGAAGACAACTGAGGCCATAAAATATAATCGGTAAAGGTTTATAAAATTGTCTTGACCAACAATTAGAAAAAACTCAACTGAGATATTTGTATTGGCAAAACTGAGGAACAAATAAAGTACTATGGTCTAATAGTATTTTACTTTATCTTGTCGTGACTACTGCTCACTGGCCTCTCCAAAACGAGCCTTAAGACAGCTGCAGTACATCCAAAACGCTGCTCGGGTCCACAGGAGAAAAAGGCCATCTCTCTGTCCTGCAGGGTCTGGAGTGCCTCTCTACCTAGAGTGATGGTCCCGGTGAGGAAGAAGTGAAGAAGGTCCTGCAGACTGCTGACGATCACGATGCTCCTGTGAGCACCTGGAGAAGCTGGAGTCGCTGTAGGACCTGCTGGAGGACAGGAGACACAGATGGGGTGCGTCAATACCTCTCTCTGCTGCGGTCACCTCTGGAGTCCGAATGGTCATATCCACAATTGGAAAAATCATTGTGGGGAGCATGACTTTGTCTAGCATGGCTCACATCATGTCTTTGTAACTTGTAAGAGCGAACATCTCTGGAAAGTTGCTTAATGGCATCAAACGGTTCATCAGAGCATCTACCTGGTTCTTCTCATGTGTGGTAGAGGCCATGGCAGAACGTGGCTCGTCTCTGGATGCAGACATGATGTGTTAGTCGGTGGAAGTGGAGGAGGAAGAAGCCTTAAAGCCTCTTGTGTACGTTCCCATTTACATGAAGCTGCTAGTGCCTCATCCAGTTTGACTGAAGAATGAGCACGTGCGTCTGACTGGGGTCGCTGCTGTTGTTGCTGCTCTGACAAACTAAAAACACCGTCCAGCTAAAACGAACAAGTGGAAATCTGGATCTGCACAAAAGTATCCTTAGACAGCGATCTCATATTGCCAGGACAAATTATCCACCGCTGAAGCTAGCTGCTAACTGCTTTAGCTAAACGGCACAGACCAAAACTAGCAAGAAGAATACAGCTGCGACCAGTGTGTAACCCAGATATACTATTCTCACCAGTCTGTAACCCAGATATACTGTTCTCACCAGTGTGTAACCCAGACATACTATTCTCACCAGTGTGTAACCCAGATATACTGTTCTCACCAGTGTGTAACCCAGACATACTGTTCTCACCAGTGTGTAACCCAGATATACTGTTCTCACCAGTGTCTGGAGGCTGTGGCGGGTTACAGATTTAATATGATGCATTTTCCTGCTGACTTCCTTGCTTAAATAGCAAGGAAGACATGACAGTTACATCTCATCTTTTATTCAGCCAACTTAGGTGAACGAGCACAGGGCAGGAGGGATTTTATTTATATTTTTTAAATTGGTGCAAAGACTGAATGCACTGCACCGCAACTATAATGTCAAAAAATATTATTATGCAGAAAAGTAAATGTAATGTATCCAAACATAATATAAATAAATAATATTTATCGTTAATAAAATAAGTACAAAGTAATATACAAAATACTAATGACCCAAATTAATGTTAATGTGCATAAAATAGATCAAAATACAGCAAAGGTTAAAAAAATCATCAACATTAGAACATGAGTCATTTTCAAAGTGTATCATTTCCATGAACAGTGCACCTGTGTTAATATTTATGTATCACCTCTGAACAACTACAGGACCAGCTGCTGGTTTTGGAACAACAGACAGGTCAAAGAAAGACACAGAAATGAGCAACATCCACCACATTGACATTTGAAATATTTACTCCTTTTGTAATGAGCAGGTCCAGGGTGTGTCTCTGTCCTTTGGTCTGACTCATGTCACTGAGCCCACCCACAACAAACACTGAGCTCTTCAGTGTTTCTGTCAAACACATTATCCACATGTACATTAAAATCACCTGTAATGACTAAACCATCAAAACCATCTGTGCACATGACTGAAAACATCTCAGTAAAATCATCAATAAAACTTTGACATTGATGAGGAGGTTTGTAAATGAGTAAGTCGAGTAATGTGGGTGGTTGTTTGAGTTCCATTGTAAAGGAAATGTACTCAAATGATGATTCCACGAGAACTGCAACTGCAAGGAGGCAGAGTGGAGGGTGAAAGATGAGGGACTATAGCTGGGAGGGCCTTTGGTGAAACAGGCACAGTTTTGTATGGGAAAGAGTTCAGCAAAGTTTATGCTGGGACTCTTGATCATGTTATATTAGGTGGTGAGGGGAGCCATCCTAATTCCTGATCTAATGAGCCTTTCTAGATGATTGGTCCTTACATGGAGTAGATGTAGCAAAGGGAACTGAGGACAGGTCTGTGGGCAGGAAAGGTGATGGGGCTGCTGGGTCTGAAATCTCTGCTCACGCTGGTGATGAATCCTTCACTGGGGATGGTGTTTGTGGTAGTTGTGGTGCTGCTGACACATTGGCTCGGTCTCTGGCTGGCACAACAGGAATACTTCTTTCATTCCTCTTTTCTCTACCTGGCTGCACAGGGCCCTGTCCAGGCCAGTGCCTCAGAGCGTGGAGGAGGTTCTCCGTCAGCACTCTCACTCCACATCTCAAAGTTCTCAATGTGCATCCTCTGGAAACATACATGTTGAACAGCTGTGTTCAGCTGAAACAGCTGGGTGAATTTGTTCATCTTCTTTCTATGTTAGGGAGAGGCTCACTGGTGAATGTCTTAACCTCAACTTTATCAAGCTCCTTGAAAAAATTAGTGAAATCCCTTTTCAAAATGTCTGTCTGTTTCATTCTAATGTTCACTGCACCAACGCGCACAATCAGCTGTTTAACTCCTCAGTGTGTTGACAAAAGGAGTTTTGTTATCTCAGGAACAGTGGAACTGGAATAGCTGCATGTTTGGATTCCTCTACGGCCCACACCTGATAGCACCGGCTGACCTCGACGTTTGGCACAGATCACCTGTCTGCCTGCGCTCTTTTGCCAACTTCATTGCTTTTGTTTTGTGATCAAAATCCATTTTCTGTTTGTATGTTTGTTAACATCAATTTGTGACAGTGGTAAAATCTATAAATTGTCATTTGGGTGATATTAAGATATTAGTATTGTCGTATCACTTGCATCATTGACTTGGCATTTTCATCTTTAAAAAGTTGTTAAAAGACACAATGTCAGGTTTAAGTTGAAAGCAGCAGATTTTCCTCTCTGGAAGTAACTGTGGGCTGCTTACCACTGGAAGTCACATGCAGCGTCCGGTCCTTTTTCAGATTCTAAAGCTTGTAGCTCATTAATTTTTTGTTGATAGCTCCGACAGTATTCACAGAAAAAAAAATCCTGTGGTTTCTTTCTTCGGACCTGTTGCTGGCTCATCAGATAAGTTCTTAAAAATGGAAAAATTGTTTAAAAGTTTTAGTTTACTTAAAAAGAAAAATTTAACTTGACAAATCAGTCTCTTCTTTCATCCTCTTTTTTGTCATCCTTTGTGCCCTCACCACCAGTGTTGTTTTCTTTATCATCATCAGAGGATCCAGGTGAGGCTGCTGGGTGTAGAAACTGATCAGGATGCTTATTTGATTCTGAAAACAGTAGAGAAATAATAAACCTTTGAGACTTCATCAAATAATCAATGTCTCCTATAAAACTGAACTGATATATTAATATGAAGTGTGTCAGGAAATTCTTTTTTAAAATGACTCACTGCAGTCAAAACATTACAGGTTTCATAAGATTGTCACTCAGTTTAATTGTTCATCCAAGAGTTATACTCACAGTCACAAGTTTATAATAGCTAGCCTTAATTGTCTCCATTATGGAATCAATAATACAATAAAAGTCATTTCAAGCTACAGAAAGGAATGTAGCATTTTTACAAATTCAATTTTAAAAACAGCATAATAATTTAATTTTTTTTTTTTTTTTTTTACAGTGCATTAGATTTTTGCTAAATACCTGTTTTTTCAGTCGTCGTTTTCTCTCCATTATTTTCAGATGACTTGCTGGGTGAGTCTTGTTTCTGTTGCTCTTTGTTAGACTCGTCATGACCTTTGTCCTCTAAACCACTGGACTCAGAGGCTAGAGTTTGGTCGTTGCCAAGTTCTGGAGTGTCACTTTTTTCAGAAGTTTCTGCTAACACAGACACACATGTCACACACGTCAGACTCAGGCCCGCAGCTCAAATCTGGCCCTCGATATAATTATATTTGACCCGCCAGCCGCCGCACCAGTGTAGCACATGCACCTCTAATACTACGAATCCCAGAATGCTTTGCAAATACGTCGGCGCCAGCCCCCACCACTTCTGTTGACACTTATTAGCATCTGCTACCTGTCGCCTCACTCAAATTTAATCCACCCCTTCTGAAAAACATGCAGATTATGTTGACATTTTTCAATAAATATTTTGTTTGGCCCACAACTTAGTCAGTTTTTTATTTTGGCCCTCTGTGAATTTGAGTTTGACACCCCTGTGCTAACAGAATGAACAGAACCACAATGTCATCAGAATTAGCCATGTGTGAAACAATTTGTTTTTAAAATACAACAATTATAACAAATGAGGACACGTACTCTGCAGATTCTTTTCCTCCGTGCTGCCTGTGTCTTCACCATCGTCCTCCTGTTGGTCCTTAGGTTCAGCTGATCCAGGTTGTGTCTGTGATACTGAAACAGAACACAGACATTTAACATTTTCTCAGTAGCAGTGACATACATGACATAGATTCTACAGAAAAGTAATAAAAGTATAAACTACAATGACTTTACAACCATTAAAGAAACATATCATAATAGATGCATGTTTAGGTTGTTGGTTTGCATGACATGTTCCATCAGTAGAAATACTATAGATCAGTCATACTCTCTTTGGAGGAGATGTCATTCTGTGAATCACTGTTCTGAGTGTCTCTATCTGCATCAGGATGGGTCTGGTCTGTGCTCCCATGTCCAACTCCAGGCAACTCTGCAAGAATTTTGTGAAATTACAATTGTATGTAGTAATTGCTGTTAAATGTCCTTGAAGTGGCCAAAATATAGTTTACTTGTGACAGTTTAAAGCTCCAGCACACATAACATAAAACAGCACTATAACACACAACAGTGTTAAAGCCCCAAAGCAAATGGTCAAACCAGGCTGTTCGGAAGCTGTGTCTGGGTTAAAACAGACTATTTAATCTGTATGATCTGGTTTTGCCTCTTTGATTCAACTTGTATTTTACCGATTATGCATGTGCCCTTTATATTCCTTTATTTAATGAGCTCAGACATGCACTCAAAAACATAAAAAGGTTGTGTAAGCAGGTTGAAAAAAATGCATTGAACAATCTAGTGAAAATAGTGTAAAACATCACAGTTGATGTTCTGGAGATATGCAAAATTAGAATATATTAGTATACATTAAAATAGTTATAAAACAGGAAAACGTCTCATGTCATACTTGATACCGGTGACATCTGTGAATCCTTTAACTGACCTTCATGGTTTGAAGGATCTTCTCTCAGAGGATCAGTTCGCACCTGGTCTGTGTTTAAGTTTGCATCAGGATTGGTCTGTTCTTTGCTCTCTGGTGCAACTGGGTCAACAGGAGATCCACTGCTCTGAGGAGGGGAGTGGGGCAACTCTGCGACTAGAATTTAAAGAAATTACCATTTTAATTAGTAATTCTTTTAAAGTGTCTTCTAAATGGCTAATATATAAGCTTGCTTTTAACAGCCTAAAAACTGATTGACATGACATATCATTATCAGTAGGTCTGTAACACACATCGCATGACAAAAACAAAGTAAGCTAAAGCTCAAACGATGCCTGTGTAATCCCAGAGTCCAGACATGATCCATAGCAAAAGAAAAATTCAAGCTGTCAAACTTTTGCCCAGTTGACAGATTTGAGTTTTTCTTTTGCAGAAGCTGTGGTTGTTTGGTTTGAGACACATATATGGGTCTGTCAGTGGATCATTGTTCACTGTACAGTCTGGGTTTGTTACTTTATTTAAATCAGTTTGCCTTTTATTTGTAGGTGGTAAAATAATATTACTTAAATTAATTAGATCAAATGTGCACTAAAATACAATAAAACAATTAACTCACTCAGGTCTTCTTGTAACATTTCAGAAGTTACATGTGTGTTGCAGAAACACTGTAAATAAACCTGGAGATAAAAAGAACTCAGGACACTAACCTGTTTGTTCTGGAGTCTTGGTGGACTCTGTCTGAATAGAGCCTGAAGAACCAGCCTCTTCCATTTTCTTCTCATCATCATGGTCTTTGTGATCCTTGTCCGTCTCTGGTTCTGTCTGCTCACTGCTCCTCTGCGCTGATGGTATAGATTTTGTATCATGGTCATCTTGAGGCTCGCTTCTTGGAGACTGTGGTTCTGTTGAGAAATTTACACACAATGCCTGTTACTTCTTCACTGCTAAGACTGCATGTGCATGTCCTTAATTCTCTAACCTGCTGTTTGTGGACCATCGGAATCTTCCTCTTCATCAGAATCGTCAGAGTGTATATCTCCAGCTTCCACTGTTGGGACCGAGTATAAAAAACATTTGCATGTATTAAATCTTTTTAAACTTAAGCTTATTCAGGATGTCTTTCATATTTATGTAACACCTACAGTACTAGTATAAAATTGAATTAAATCATTTCACCTTTTTGATCAGATTTATCTCGCTTTGGCACTAGAGAAGAATCTGAAAAACACAACTATGTATAAGGAAATGTTTGGTACATCAGAACATTTTAATCATCAGAATCAACGAGTTCCCTTTTAGCCGTTTTTCAAAGTCGTCATTCTTTGAAAATGCTTAACAAAATTAAGACAAAACCGTAATGATTTGATTACGACTTGATATATCGATTAGAAGTGATTTTAATTGTATACATATACTTAGTACTATTGGGAGAAATAATCATTATATAGATTTATGTTTTTGTACTGACTGCTGAGAAATTCAGCTAAGTGAATCAACAGTGCTTGTATTTAGAGGTGGGAATAATATCACGACTGATCTTTTGGAGATGAATATATATAAGATGAACAGAACCACAACTTCATCATGATTATATAAAGACACATACCTGGTGGTTCATTTTCAGAGGGTGATGTTTCATCTTTTTCTGTTTTTTTATCATGTGAGGTCTCACTGCCTTGGTCTGGATATCCCTGTGGATTATTTTCATCATCTGCCTCATTTTTGTCCACAGATTCAGCTGACCCAGAACACAGACATTTGACATTTCCATCATCTCAGGAGTAGTGACATACATGACATGGAGACAACTGATAAATATTTAATCATATTATTAGATTTACATTACAGTGACTTTACAACCATCAAAGGCTGTTCAGAAGCGGTGTCTGTTGGGGTTGAACAGACTATTTCATCTGTATGATCTGGTTTTACCTCTTTGTTTCAGCTTGTATTTTAATGGTTTTCTGCATGTGCTCTTTATATTGCTTTACTAAATTAGATCAGACAGATTGTGTAAGCAGGTGTGATCAATTAGTGAAAAAATAAAACATTTAAGGGAAAATCAAAAATTCTAATCTGTCAAACCTTTGCTCAGATCTGAATTTTTCTTTTGCTACTAATGCTCAAACCTGGATGTTCAGGAGCTGTGGTTGTTTGGTTTGGAACAGACACATCTATGGGTCTGTCAGTGGATCAATGTCACTGTACTGCCTGGGTTTGTAACTTAATTTAATCCAGTTTACCTTTTATTTGAAGGTGGTAAAATAATATTATTTAAATGAATTAGGTCAAATGTGCAAAAAATACATTAAACCAATTAACTTACTTGAGTTTGCTTGTTGCAACATGTCAGAAGTTACATGTGTGTTGCAAAAAAACATTGTCAATAAAGTCAAAATTTAAATCTGTCGACTGGACAAATCGTTGTAGGAATGAAGACGTTTCGCTGCTCATCCAAGCCACTCCAGTTTAAGCCTTAACGCCCCTATTCAACCTTTAATGGCCCTACTATTGGTCTCTTTTTTATGTTTGTTTTGGGTCTGAGGATGGAGTTGTAGATGGGGGGGAGAGATTATGTCTCAGGCCCCCATTCCTGTTTAATGAAGGATTCTCTTTCCTAACAAAAATAGCCAGAGAAAAATGGTTTGAGATGGGAGTTAAAAGAAGCTAAGATCTGAACCTCACCATCTTCAAAGGAGTGGTTAGTGGCTTTAAAATGGAGATGTACAGCAGACTGGGGACCAGAGGAGCTCTCGCACTGGTGTTGGCTGTTTGGTTTCTCTGATAAAACGCTCACTGCACTCTTCACTACACTGAATGGAGTAGACCACCACATTACTTTATTTATGGCTCGGGGCTTTGTCCTTTGGGTGAACTGGTTTTCTGTCTACAAAGTGTTAGTATGAGATTCCAGTCTATTTCAAACCTATAGTCTGAAAATTCTCTGAAGTTTTTCAGACACACTGCTGTGGAAGGAATAGTCACACCTTTCCTTCTAGGTTCAGATTCCTTGTTGCCTCGTTTTTTACCTCTCTTAAATCTATTGAAGGCCTATTTTGGATAGCCACAAGCAGAGAGGGCGTTCTCCACGTGTTGATCCTCCTTCACTTTTCCCTCTGTGTTTGTGGGCACCACCTGAGCCCTGTGTTGTAGAGTACGGATAACTCTGAGTTTGGATGGTGTGAATCAAACAACAGGTATTGGTCTGTGTGTGTTGGCTTCTCCATTCAGTGTAGTGAAGAGTGCAGTGAGCAGTACATTGGAGAAACGAAGCAGCCACTCCATAAGTAAATGTACCAACACCAGCGAGAGAGATCATCTGGACCCCAGTCTGCCATATATGTCCATCTCAAAGCCACAAACCACTCCACAGATAGTGAAGTTCAGATCTTAGCCAGAGAAAACAAATGGTTTGAGATGGGAGTTAAAGAAGCTATTTTTGTTAGGAAAGAAAATCCTTCCTTAAACAGGAATGGGTGCCTGAGACATAATCTCTCACCGAGCTACACTCACCTGAAGGATTATTAGGAACAGCATACTAATACGTTGTTTGACCCCCTTTTGCCTTCAGAACTGCCTTAATTCTAGGTGGCATTGATTCAACAAGGTGCTGAAAGCATTCTTTAGAAATGTTGGCCCATATTGACAGGAGCATCTTGCAGTTGATGGAGATTTGTGGGATGCACATCCAGGACACGAAGCTCCCGTACCACCACATCCCAAAGATACTCTATCGAGTTGAGATCTGGTGACTGTGGGGGCCATTGTAGTACAGGGAACTCATTGTCATGTTCAAGAAACCAATTTGAAATGATTCGAGCTTTATGACATGGTGCATTATCCTGCTGGAAGTAGCCATCAGAGGACGGGTACATGGTGGTCATGAAGGGACGGACATGGTCAGAAACAATGTTCAGGTAGCCTGTGGCATTTAAACGATGCCCAATTGGCACTAAGGGACCTAAAGTGTGCCAAGAAAACATCCCCCACAAACATTACACCACCAGCCTGCACAGTGGTAACAAGGCATGATGGATCCATGTTCTCATTCTGTTTACATCAAATTCTGACTCAGCGTAGTTAGCCCCTCCCTTCAGATAGATATAAGGCAGTTTCCACCAGCAATCTGACCAGAACTGAAGAAGAGCTTTGATGAGCAGTGAAACGTCTTCACTCCTACAACGATTTGTCAGGTTGACAGATTTAAATGTTGTCTTTTGCTATGGATCAGACTTGGACAACTGAGGGATTACACAGACATTGTAAATAAAGCTGGAAATAAAAAAGTCAGAAAACTAACTTGTTTGTTCTGGAGTCTTGGTGGAAAAATTTAAATCTGTGTGAATAGAGCTCAAAGAACGAGCCTCTTTCATTTTCTTATCATCATGGTCTTTGTGATGCTTGTCTGGCTGTTCCTCTGGTTCTGTCTGCTCACTGGTCTGCTCTGATGGTGCAGGGTTTATTTTGTGGTTATCTTGAGGCTCACTGCTCAGAGACTGTGGTTCTGTTGATAAATTAACAAACAATGTCTGTTACTTCTTCATTGATAAGACTATATGTGCATGCCCTTAAATCTCTAACCTGCTGTTTCTGAAGCAGTGTGATATTCCTCTTCACCAGAATCATCAGAGTGTATACCTCCAGCTTCCTCTGTTGTAGTAACATTATTAAGCTCTTCATGTTGTAAGTCCATGTCTCCTCCTGAAGCCATGTGTCCTGGGTCTGGTGCTGGCTTTTGCACACTGCTGTTCAGAGATGCAGGTGGAGATGTGGCTTTTCCATCAAAGTCAAAGCCTTTACCTGTTAACATCAGGATCATCCAGCTCATATTATTACAGTATCAACACTGATAGTGGAAGTTGGCACTGACAAAATTACTGATCTGGGAGTGTATCTGAAATTTCACAATTTTCAAATATTTCACATGTATCCTTCATCTTTCCTAGGGATAGAGTATAAAAGACATGTGTATGTATTGAATCTTTTACCCTCGTCTTCTTGAGCTTATTCGGGATGTCTTTCATATTTATATAACACCTACAGTACTGCTATAAAATTTAATAAAATCATGAAATTACTTTACAATTCATGCAATATCTTTGCCTCTTTACCTTGAGGCTCCTCTATCACATGTTGTTGCTGAGGAAGTCTTTGTGATGATAATATAGTTTCCTGCCGGTGGATGTCACATTCTATTAATGGATCACGTTCACCTTTTTTGTCAGATTCATTTTGCTTTGGCCCTAGAGAAGAATCTGAAAAACACAGCTATGTCTAAGAAAATGTTTGTTAAATCAGAACATCTTAAGTCATCAGAACCAACCTGCTCCATTTAGCCGTTTTTCCACGTCGTCATTCTTCCCCATTTTTGAACAAGCTAAACAAAATTAAGAACAATAATGACTTGTCTATGACTTGATATGTTGATTAAAATGATTTGGTCATTAACAAAAATAAGAAGTACCTCTTTTTATTCGGTGCCGAAATAAGATGAGAAAAATGCAAAAGGCCAATAGAATTAGGAAAGCAATGACAATGGGTACAACTATATTCACAGACTCAGAAGTTCTTTCTGCAAAATAAAGTAAAATAACACATTTCAGAATTTCTGATGTTGAACAGTGTCAGATAAGCTGATGAAAACAACTCTGACGATTATGCAGTAAATAAATAAAACAACTGCACTATATGAAAACATGTAATATATTTAGTGCACATTTTGACACTTTCTTTGCTTGAACTAAACCACATCTTTAACTGGTAAAACTGAGATTAAACTAGGAATGGACAAACAAGGCTAAATAAAGAGAAAATAATTAAAAGAAAAACTTTTTTACATTTTAAATTAAAGAAATGTGAAGCCCTATTAGTACATCTATAGTGTATCAGGTGATGAAATTCACATTTTTCTATGAGAGAGCCAACCTGTGTAACAGTCTTTGGCCATGAAGCTGCTGGTCTCTTTATGGAGGTGGTTATTTGCGGTGCAGCTGTACTTGATGTCGTCGTGCTCGTTGCCCAGGGTGATGGGTAAGGTTTGGCCCCGCTCACTTTTACCTTCCAGGTTCCACATAAACGTCAGAGCTTCTGGAGTATTAGACGGCGAAGAGCAGTACAGTGTCGCAGAAGTAATATTACTGTTACTGTTCTCATCGTTCATCTCACATCTGATCACAGGCTTGGAAACCTCATCTGAACAAAATAACATCAGTAAAGTAACAATAATCATACATAAATTATATATGCATATGAAAACTGAACAATCTCTATGTTTTAGGCAGCCATCATGTCACATCACGTACTCAACAACACAACAAGAAAGTAACACCATTTATAACAAGTAATAATAATAAGCAAAATATAAGTAATAAGAACTTATGTTGAAATATATTAGATTAATAACAGCTATCTGAATATTTTGCATCCATGTATATCTTTCCCATTGCCTTTTACTGACCTAGGACCTTGAGCATATATTGTGAGCGGTACAGCCTCCCACTGATGATGGCATCCAGCTCATACTCTCCACTGTCTTCATATCTGACATCTGTGATGGTGAGTTGGGCTGTGTCCCAGGCCAGAGTTACCCTGCTGTTATATGGCTCAAATACTTCCTCCTCAGCACCATCAAACGTGATGACTTTGTCTCTATTGTGCTTCCACAGAATGTCATCAGGGTGTTTGGGTAGTGCTGGAGTCAGGATGGCCTCTCTGCCCTTGAAGACGTAATACACAGACTGACCTGTAACTGCACAACATTATTACATTATTATTACATAATCATTACAAGTTAGTTCATTTTGTATAACATACTTTGTATTGGGATAGGGATCTTTGGCATGAATATGCAAAGATTGTGATTCACAAGTTACAACTCATCTAAGTTCAGTTTCACTTTTATTATCTGTAAGCCTCCAGGAAAAATGATTAACTTGTAACTATTATAATCACAAAAAATAAATGAGTTCTTTTGCAAAAACACATAAATGCCATTTCAAAATGTCACACGAGAATGCAGTTTACTCTTTGTAGTATTCTTTTTGAAAGCCAAATGTACACTGTTCCAAAAAATTAGGGGAACACTTTGAAAAGACATTAGATCTAAATGAAGGAAAAAAAATAATCTAGAATGTCTTTACTGACTATGAGAAAGTAATTTATTAGTAACAAAAGGATGGTAACATAATGGATGATTTTATGTAAATGAAAATTATCTTCCTACAGAGGGGTTAAATCAAAGACGCCCCCAAAAATGAAACTGAAAAAAATATGCAGCAGATGGGTCTATTTTGCCAAAATGTCATTATAGCAACTCAAAATGATACTAGTAGTTAGTGTAGCCCCCACGTGCTTGTATGCATGCCTGACAATGGCGGGGCATGCTCCTAATGAGGTGACGGATGGTGTCTTGGGGGATCTCCACCCTCGTGGAGTCTGTTTGATTGTTTGGTCAGAAACATTCACACCAGTCATTCTGTAGGGCTCTGGCAGTGCTCATCCTGTTCCTCCTTGCACAAAGGAGCAGATACCAATCCTGCCGAGGGTTTGAGGACCTTCTACGACCCTGGCCAGCTCTCCTGGAGTAACTCCCTGTCTCTTAGAATCTAGTCCATGCTCTTGAGATTGTGCTGGGAGACACAGCAAACCTCCTTGCAACGGCACGTATTGATGTGCCATCCTGGAGGAGTTGGACCACTACCAAAGCCAGTAAGTAAAAAAATCTGCCAGAAGAGATGAGGAGGGAAAAATACCAGTGGCATCAACCTAGAAAACCATTCCTGTTTTGGGGGCTGTCTTACTGTTGCCCCTCTAGTGCTCCTGGTGTTTATTTCATTAACAACAAAGCAGCTGAAACTGATTAACAACTCCCTATGCTTCTTAACTGACCATATCAATATCCCAGAAGTTTGACTGATAGGTTGCTATACTCTGATTAAAGAGTGTTCCTTAAATTTTTTTGAGCAGTGTATTTTACTGCCATCAAAATATTATCCCATCCCTCTGATTAAATCCACAAAAAATATATTTTTAATACAAATAGAAAAATACTTTTTTTGTCAGTTTTAACAGAGATATCTGTTTTTTTGCAATTGAACTCTTCAAATACTGTCTTATTTGTCTTATCTAGAAATCTTACGTTAAACTCTTCACTCTGCCTCATAGGTCTACTTAAGATACAACTATCATTTTAGTCTAAATACAACTTAAATTATGAGGCTTTTTACATTATTTTTTTTTCCAGTTAAACGTTTAATATAGTCCACTGAATAAAGTATATAGTCTACTGAATAAAGAAATGGGTAATTGTGCGTAATAAAGATTGATTTACTATAAAATAAACCTACTTATCAGGGACATGTTTTAGGACTGTTCCCAAGTAGAGTCTCCCAGAAAACAAGTTTGCCCACAGCGTTGTCTCATGGGAGTTTTATTCTCACGCCTACTGCTGCCATGTTTATTTCAGGACAGGGAAGATCCGAAACTCACCCAAAGTTAGATTCAAGATGAACCACAGGAGGAAACACAGCGTAGCCATGGCGCACGGTCTGGAGAAGTGACGCAAAAAACTATGTCCCACATTCAACTTTTGATTTCACGTGTCTGATCTGAGAGGACGGAGACAAACCCGTCAGCCCAGATCGATCCAATATGTTCAAAATGCAAGAACTGCAAAATAAAATTAACACAGACGGGAAGGATAAAGTAAAATTACGATCCAAAAGACGTTTCCAGTTCCAGTTACTATAATCCGTGCGTAAATTTCGGGGGAGAAGAGCCAGGACTCTGGACACCTGCAGCAGGAGCACCTGTGGGTATTTCCGGTGTGCGCCTGTCTGTGGACTGTGGAACAGCAGGAAACACGGGGCGGGATTTATTTAAATATATAATAACACAGCAGTGAAATTTGGAAAAAGTTACACAGTTATGGCAGTGAATTTTATTACTGGTGTAAAATTCCATTATTGAAGATGAATAACCAAATTAGATGCAATAGGCTATAAAAGGGATTGACAGATTTATATTTTTGAGTTCATGACTAGGGTTTGGGCATCCACCTTTTATTTACAATGTTCATCAATGTTCTCAAGTAGTGCAACAAAAAGGAACACACGTTTACCTCATGTACGTCTACAATGTAAAAGTGAACACGAGAGATTCTTATCATCTGCCCATTACACACCTACTCAAACACACACACACGCACACACACATGCACGCGCGCGCGCACACACACACACTCACACAGACACGCACACACGCACACACTCACACAGACACACACACACACTCTCTCACACACACACACACACACACACACACACACACACAGACACGCACACATGCAGACACACACACACACACACACACACGCACACACTCACACACACACACACATGCACACACACACACACACACACAGACACACACACACACATGCACGCACGCACACACACATGCACACGCATGCGCACACACAGACACACACACATGCACACACACATGCACACGCGCACGCACACACACATGCACACACACGCACACACACACGCTTACATAGCTGCATGTCTTCATCATATAAATAGTAAATGTCACAATGAGTCGTTAATGTCTCCTGATGAGTATCGTATGAATTTGCCATTTTAGCTCAAAAGGTGCACAAAGCAGAAAACCACACAAACTCCCTTGTACATCAACATCATCATCAACATAATATTACCACAACACCTGACACCAGTACATGGATTTTCCAAACAGGTTTTCAATACTTTATCCAGCTGTTTCTTTAGTATGTTGTAGAACACTGGTGGAACGTAACAAAGTAAAAGCAGTATACTGAAAGTATACTGTACTTAAGTACATTTTGAGAGTATCTGTACTTTACTTAAGTACATTTTAAAGTGGAAACTTAGTACTTTTTACTTTTACTTCACTAAAATTGAGAGGAGGTATCAGTAACTTTCTACTCGACTACATTTTTGAATACGACTGAAAAATAAATGTATTTTTTAGGATTGTTTGAAACCTGCCAAAAAGGTTTTTATCAAGTTCATAATTTAAGCAAACAAAAATATACAAAACAGCTAGAAAAAAATGTTTTTATTGTTTCTGTTGAACAAAATTTTGTACAATTCTTTATCAAAATTAGTAGATGTCAAGTTTTATTAGATCTTAAAATCTACACAAAATTGTTACTTTTTACTCTTTAAGTACATTTCTAAGGTACTTTAATACTTAATAGATTTTACCATTTAAGTACTTCTACCGCCACTGTTGTAGAATAATGAGCCAGCACAATAAATCCTCCTTTTCACCTGTTACATAAGTCAGCTACATGGTTGTGATTAGTGCTCATCCCTGGCTCTCTGCAGGAGTCTGGGATATCCTGTGTATATGTGTGTAGGACTTCATGAGGGTGACACTACCATGATGGGACACTCCCATGGGTAAGACGCACTCCTCCGTGAGCAGTCCTTTGCTCACGTCCCAGCACATCACCGCGGAGATGACTTGGTTCTTGTTGTCCCTCCCTCCAGTGATGAAGATCTTGTTGTTGCAGGCGGCGATGGCACAGCTCGCCCTCTCCCCCAGTCGAGTGACCAAGGACCAGGAGTCTGATCGGGGGGAATAGCAGTACATCGCATGCATCGCTCCTCCTGGGAACAGAAAGAGGTTAAATACAGTGTGGTCTGAGTTTTCTTTATACAGAGGTCAATACACATTAGCCTATATACTGTCAGAATTAAAAAGTCAAAAGTAAGTAATAGGTAATTAATCTGTGAGTAGGGTTTTGAAGTATTATAAATCGAAAATGATGTGATCTTATTAATTTATGAACTTTTTATGCTGTATTTACTATTACAAAGTCTAGGTTGAAAATAGTTGGTGTAAAAAACTGCATCTACTTGCATATAATAACATAATATTCACATTCTCATTTCTTCCCCATGCTTATCTAAGGTGAATGTTAAGATGAAATTCTATAAAACTACCGGTAATTACTTTAGCACATGGCCACAAGTTTGTAAAAATCAGTTAAATACATATCAGTAACATTCATTCAAGGATGTCTTGTTCTTACCCACTACATAGATGCAGTCCTTGAATGTGACCGCATTAGTGCACTTGGTTTCCACTGGTATGGGAGCCCTCGTCTCCCAGCTGTCAGTCCCAGGTTGCCAGCACTGGACCTTATCTGTTGCCAGCTTTCCATTGGGACCTCCACCAATCACATAAATCCACCGATCAAAACTGGCAGCAGCAAAAGAGCTTACCCCTTCAGCAAGAGGTGTTACCTGTTGAACATCATGAGGGTGAAATTATGCTCTACCACAAGCAAATAAGCAGTGGACACTTTAAAGGTACTTCAACACTTCTAAATGTAAATAAATGTTCTCAACTTTGTAACTTCCCCTTCACGATTATGTCATAATTTCAGAGGGAGGGCATGGAAATGTATATTCACTGTTGTTGGAAGAAATAACCAAACGTCTTATGATCCACAAATATTGAATCATTATTTGTTAGGGGTTGGGTCCACAAACTTTAACCTGGTTCAAGTCCTATCTAGAAAACAAGGAGTACTTTGTTGAAATTGGAAAATGTGTCTCAGATAAAATGTCCCTGACCTGTGGGGTGCCCCAGGGGTCAATCTTGGGACCCGTGTTGTTCAGTTTCTACAGGCTGCCTTTAGGCCAGTTAATATTCTGTAAAGCACTTTGAATTACCTTGTGTACGAACTGTGCTATACAAATACACTTGCCTTTGCCTAACCTTCTCAGTCTTAAGGTTTAAAGAACTTTTAACTGATACTATTCATGTCTGTGGGGTTGAATATTGGCACCACTGTCTAAAACTCTTGTAAAAAAAAAAATAAAAAATTTGACTTTTGCTTTTTTGTAAGAACTTTGTGACAGCTTTTTGTTTGTTTTTTCTGTGTGTGGATAAGCCCAGTAATTACAGAGATTTTAATCATAAAACCGACCTACACATCTGCAATCTAACAGTTGAACAGCTATAGGCGCCCTGCAACTTCACTTTTAGTGTCACTACTTCCCGCTCTATGAGGTTTTTGACGATTCACACTAGAATCTATAAATATTTATACTTCACCGGAGGACACGTCTGTGCTTAGAAAGAGACATGTTTGTGTCACTAATGGTAATTTAGAGGAATAATAAATATTAAAACAGCACCACTAAAATTAAGTATTCTACATTATAAATAATTGCGTAGTCTTTATTTAAATTAATTAGAATTTTAATGGGTTATTTCAAGTTCTCCAATTTTAATAAAAGTGATTTTTTTTGTAGCTTTGGGACAGTGAGACAGTGAGCTATGTAGCGTGCTTTTGTGCATAGAGCCTATTGAGAAGTCTGACCTGTCCTCCAGCTCTATTTTGAAGATGAGAGACAGTGAGGAATGTTGTGAAGTCGCGTGAACACTATCTATTGATCTGCTGTGACATATTTTATCTTTGATGCAGTGGTTTCGTCTCTAACAATCTGTATACTCAATGTTATTACACTGGTTTACATTTGAAAGCGATAGCCTTAGAAGTACCTAATAATATGACCAGTCTGGATATTGTTTACTGTCTATTTCTACCTGTGTCCAGCGATTATGAAAGGGGTCATAGGCCTCGACGCTCGAAAGTCTTTGGTTTCCATCAAAGCCGCCAATCACGTAGATTTTGCCCTGGTGGACGGCCATTTTGTGCCTCCAGCGAGCTACTGACAGTGATTCAATCTGTATCCACTTGTCCAGGGCTCCATTGTATTTCCAAACATCATTCTGTGTCTCCTTGCCTCCTGAAGGGAAAAAAAAAAAAAAGAATTGAAATCCACTATTTATTCAGAAACAATAATATGATGATGACGCAGAGGAAGCTGTATTGTAAAGCAAATACATACAGCCCCCAGTGAACTTTTCATGCACATGTGGGTGAGTAAACAGAAAGTTGGCAGTAAAGTGGCAGTTCGTCCAAAGGGAAACACCTTAAACCACACATCTACAAGACCGAGCATGTTCCTGATGTTTTGATAGGGTCAGTATTGTTCTCATCTGGCAAGCAACACCACAATTAGCTGTTAGGGCAAGATAGTATAAAGGGTTTTTTTCAAAGTAGAGATTTCTGGCATGTTTCCTGTTAGCTTTGTCAATGTAATCTGTTTTTTGTTAACTTATTACCGGTATTTTAAACTAAAAATATGCTTAACCTCTGAAAAAGATTCCTCCTGGCTTTGTTTTATGGTCATCCAAATACTCTGAAAGGTTGGCTATGTAGCTAGAATCAAATTTTTAAAGTTTTTATATGTGGGTTTTTTTTTCACCTGAAATGTAAACTTCATTGCGAAACGTGATGCAGGCAAACTCCACCCATTTCTTGTTTTGGGTCTCGTCCTCCAGCTCAGTGAAGGGGAGCCGTGCCACCTCGAGCCGGCTGCGCCTCAGCGGGTCCAGGCAGGTTACTGTGGAGATGAAGCGCTCGTCTTTAGTGCACCCCCCGATGATCAGGAACACTTCGGACAGGAAGTGAGAGATACGCGGTTTGGTCCTCTCACACACTACCTGTGAACAAGATGAGTTAGGGTTTTATTTTAACCTTCTGATAAACCATAACATTATGAGCTCAAAGTTGACACCTAATGGTCGGTGCATTCACTGCATTGGGATCGACAACAAGAGAACATTTTTGTTCTCAAAATGTGAGATTAGTGTAGAAAATATTGTATTATTATTATTATTATTATTATTATTATTGATATTCATATTGGTATTATGCGCGTAATATATGTATTATGAAGACAAGTCTATTAAAATCAATGAACATACATACTATAGAAAGACAAAGCAACATCTCTTTGTCTTTTCATATTTTTCATATTTCCTATTGTATATTTTGTATGAAAAATTACATTCTTCTCATTCCTTTTAAAACAAGTGTCTGGTTTGTGTAACGACTCATGCCCATAGAATATTGAAGAATGAATTAAACATTCTTCAATATGAACAGAATGTTTAATTCAGTGATTAGTTTCAGTTTTATGTCATTTAAAATGTATACATTTATACATTACCAGGTCAGAATTTCACCTGATTAGTTATTGATAAAAAGTGATCAAGGAAAGAAACAGTTGAAATAGTGACTGCAGATGCACATGGGAGGTGAGTGCAGTCACAGAACAGACAGTATGACAGTATTAGGTATCAGCCTGCTCAGTGTATGTTTGTTTTACTCACCTCTCTGCCTGACAGGTGAAACTTGCGGGTTTCTTGCAGGAGAGGGAATGCTTCCTTACACTGCCTTATTAGTTCATCAGACTCCACATTGTTCACAAAGTACGCCGACTCCAACAGTGGCAGCCGCACATGTGCCAGTAACCTCCCCAGCAAAGGACTGCGCTCGTCGGGCTTTGCTCTCACCCAGCGCATCAATGCATCAAAAACAAACTCCTCAAAGGTAACGCTGAGCTCGTCACTTTGCAGGACAGTTTCTAGAGAGTTTGCAGGCAGCTCCAGGTAGTCCGTCTGAGCCACCACTTTAGTGAAGTTGGAGATGATGAAGTTCTGGGCTGTAGCTTTCAGAGAGGGGATGGCGTGACCCTCAGCCAGGTTCAGAATCCCGACACAGCTGTCCAAGCGTAAGGACTTGCTCAGAAAGGCAGCACATGCTTCTACCACACGCAGGAACTATAATGAAGGGGACAAAGAAAATTATGCTCTGGAAAATGGTGTTATAATATGACGTGGGCAGCTTCAAGAATCAAATCTACCATCTTTAAGTTGTACAGTGTTTTTTATAGATGCCTTTCAATATTGTACCAAATATTATTGGATGTTGTAAAACTATTTATTTCATTTGGTATTTAGGCATTAGTTAGTTATTTTTTGGCAGTTTATAAAATAGTATGGTGAACACTTTTGTTTCATTCTGCTCCCTCACAGATGCCATAGATTTAAATAAATAAAATGTATATGCGTATATTTTGGTTTGTATTCTAAATCCTTGCTGTTTAAAAATATTGTTATTTTATTCATGATTATATAGCCTAAATTATTAAATTATAACACCCTCTATGCTGTATTATCACGAGTATCACATGTGTATTTTTATTTCAACGCTTCTGGAGCTGACAGTTGGCAAAGAGCTTGAACACTCATGTGAATGTCAGAACGGCACAAACACCTGGCTCATTGCTTTTCGCAGCTGTGAAGTTATTTCGGATGCACATGGAAAACTAGTGTAAACATGTTTGCACTTTCACTTCCTTTCATGAGGCAGTCATTTGTATAAATCAGAAAAAAATGAATTTTCTAAGAATAAACCAGAAACATACACTGATGTTTCTTTAATTTTTTTATTATTATATATATTTTTTTACTTTTTCTTTTTTTTTTTTTTACCATTGCTTCTGCCTATAAATAGCAAAAGCAGAGCTCACTTTTGCTTTAATATACACATATGTACACATATGAGTACATATGTGTACATATATGTACACATATTGCCTCAGTGACTGTAGAGTCATCAGTCAGCTGCAGCTACAGGGCCCACTGAGCTGAGCCAGAGTGACTCCCGAACAGGTCAGAGGCTTGGTTCACAACTGAGCCATCCTGATCATCACCCCCCTCAAGGTCATGGTGTGACTAGGAAGAAGGTCTGCTGCCCTTAGGTGTACTGACCCTATCTGGAAAAAAAAAAAATAAAAAAAAAAACAGAAAGAAAAAAGAAATTGACTTTATTTTTTCTCTTCTCTTTAAACGTCCCACCATTTCTCTTTTATTTCTTTAGTTTTCTTTTTTTGTTTAATTACTTCCCTATACACACACTTGCACACATGCACATACACACTTACTCTCCCATATAAGAAGAGGAGCAGAACAGATGCCATTCTTATTGTCCCATCACCCCCTTCAAACCTGGATGTATACACTCAGTCATCCCTCAAGTCAAAATGTCTAATGAATTTTATTGTAGAGCGAAGAAGCGGCTAAACGTCTTCACGCTAAAACGTTTGTCCAGTTGACAGAATTTATTTTTTTTCTTTTGCTATGAATCGTCCCTGGACAACTGAGGGACTACACAAGCGTTTTGTCTATAAACTAAAGGCAGTAAAAGCATTTTGTCCTTCCTGGTACTGTGAATTTGTCATAAACTTTTTTTATATTATCTTTAACAGAAAACATATTTGCGTATCTCTTACCTGAAACTGACTGGCCGCTTCCAGTATCCTCTGGACATTGAATTCTGTGAGTAGCGCCCGGCCTGTGTAAGTGTAGTCCAGCAGAATCCTCATCGTTGCACTGTCCAATCCTTTCATTTCTACTCGCTCTTCATGACTCTCTCTCAGACCACTGCAAAACATGGCCCTGTATGAAAAGACAACATTTAGAATAGTTAATTAATGTTTTAAAGAATCACTATGCAACTTTTCCACGCGCTTGTCTCCACGAAGATGTTACTGCTTTGCTAAAAATGCTGCAACATTTGACAAACTTATCTATCTCCATGAAAACACGCAGTACTTCTTCGCTGTTATAGTTGTTGTTTTTAAAGAATTTGCAACCAATAGAAATCCCTGTGATTGAATAAAGGCAAAATAGATAGTTTAAAGTCATACATTCTAGGAAAAGCAAAGACGAGCAGGTAGCGGACCCTCTTTAACTTTAATTGTACTATAATGACTGTAGCTGAGAGTGACACAGCACGCCTTTAATCTGCATAGTAATGATTGTATTGTACCTGAAGTAGTGGCTTGCAGCGGCGAGGATAGCTCTGTGGCAGGGGAAGTCCTCTCCTTGCACACTCAGTATCACATCGGTCAGCTCCCTGTTCACCCGTAGATTTTCCATTCCTTTCTGGAGCTCCATGGGCAGACAGCATCCTCCCAGCACAAGTCAGTGGTACCAGCATCTGACTGTTCATCTTCATTTGGACAACTTTCAGCTCCAGAATTAACACACAGGGCGGAGGCATCTGTGGTTGTTTCCAAAGTATCACTCATCACCGTTGCTGCTCCTGTGAACTTGTAAGAAATGCTACCAAAAAGTGTTAGGTTATGTTACGGTTGGTTGAGCTGCAGCTTCTAAATGTGAAAAAATAGCTCGGCGGTCGGCATCATGGCAGTGTGTTTTTTTGATAATGTTGATTTGTTTTTTCCTGTCATCATCAGACTTCCTAGTTTCGCTTCAGGGGAACTTGAAGCAGCACTTGTAACTGAATACTTCCTCTTCTGGTGACTGTAAAGTAAAGTTCCATCTTGCTTATTATTCTGACCAGCCTATAAGTTTTATTTGTGGTTTAATCATGTATTAAAATGCACTGTTAATGTAAAATTTGACATAATTACATAGGGTCCATTTTGTGAACAATTATTATTTTATTTTTTTATATTCTTTATTTTCAAATAAATCTCTGTTGTGTGACTTATTGCATAAATTCTGATCTGTCACATTATCATTATTATTATTATTATTATTATTATTATTTTTCCAATTTTATTTATTTGACAAGGTGATCTATTTCCAAACGCAGCCTGAGGGGTGAGTAACTATTGTGTCCACTAAGGGGCGCTGTTGCCTCATTTGTTTCAGTGAGTCCCACTTCCACCTTTGCAACCGCTCTTAAGTTATTTTTCACTTCAGTTCTTAGTATTTACGTAAAATTAACATATTGCAATAAGTCAAGATCTGCTTTTTTTGAGGAAACGTCAACAAAACCTTGACCATTAAAATGTTCCGCATGCGTCAAAACCTCAAATAAACACCTCCAAAAAGAGGAAGGAGTCGTTATTTTTACACTTTTACCTGTCCGTGTCCAAGTCCTCACATCCCAGAAGCTGATCCCACATTGCACTTTTAACTTCTGTGGTCTACTTATTCAAAAATGCACTGCGCCAAAAGTGCCAAATGACGCAGCGAGGCTCATATGAGGAGAGAGATAAATGACTACAAGCATGTGAAAGTGTAATATGCAGGAAATATACGAGACTTCCTCTTCGTCCTCTGACAGGAAGCTTCAGAGGTATGTATGAAGTGTCTGAGGCGTGATTGTGCAGATGGAGGCTGCGTAACAAGGTCGTGGTGGTCATAATTTTATGGCCTGTGCAAAGCGCGGAGAATGAGGTGCTCTCCAAGGTCTGTGTGGGGCCAGACACTGCGTTGGCTTTGCTTGGCTCTGCTGTTTAATTGTGGTAAGTAGACTCAAGAAATATCCATTGAAAAAATATGTTGTATTTACTTATTTATTATACATGTATATATATTTTTGTGCATTGTCATAGAGGAAATAGTTAAATTAAATTAAATACTACTGTTTTGTTGGGGATTATTTTTTTATTTTTATTTTATTTATATTTTATTTTTTATCCACAATTGTATTGCCCCGGTGTGATTGGGGGTCTGACTCCTCCTCTCCCCCAGTCGACTTCATTGATTGAAAATGCATTTAAATCATCTTTTTTCTGCTGTGTTAGTTAAGGTCAGGTCTTCAAGTACAATACAGTAACCACATATGAACTAACTGTGCCATCTGTGTGTTTGCAGAGCTGGTCTCGGGAGGGGACAAAGTGCACACAGAGGTTCAGGCTGGGCCCTTGTATCGAGTCGAGGGCTCTGAGCTCTCCATCTCCTGCAATGTGAGCGGCCTTCCTCCTCTCCCGGATGGCAGAAATGACTTTGAGTTCAGAGTCAAGAAGCCTGCAAACCCAAATTTTGATTTAAATATTATAAGCTCCGAATCCGAAAACTTCCCCTATTCAGTGTATGCATCACGTGTGAGGTCTGGGGAGATCAGAGTTAAACATGTGAACCCAAACTCAGTGATCTTTACGATTCTACGGCTTGAGAAGGCAGATGAAGGGGAATATGAGTGCACTGTTATCAACACCAGAGGCTCCTACTATGGGACATACACTGCAATGACTACAGTCAAAGGTAAGTTTTGGTAAGATGTAAAAGTTTAATTAAGATGTAAGAAACCTGCTAATATGGACCCGTTCAATTTCAACTACTCCATTATATCCAGCACTCACAGTAAGATTATTTACTGAGTTACAAATGTATTATTTCCCTAACTGAAGATTTAGAGAAAGATTGAAAGCGGTACAGTCTCCAGGTTCTTCTAGTTGTATTTTTAGTGACAACAAAAATAACATCTTCTCCTGCTCTGTACCATAAATAAATATACAACTTTACATTCTTTTTTATAATGTGACCTTTTATTTTTGTTTCTATAGTGATAGACAACTCCTTAAGCATCTCGTCATCAGCTCCTGCTTCCCTAGCTCAAACAGAGGGAGACAGTTTGGAGTTAACCTGTGAAGCTTCCAGTAACACCATCCAACACACGCATTTGTCATTCGGATTTTTTCTCCGTGGAAATGGAGAAAATGCCACTCGTCCAGTTATTGCAATGGACAGAGACTTTGTATTGATCCCAGGGCAGGATTTTGAGGAGCGTTACAAAGCTGGACTGATCAGGTTGGATAAAATTGGGGAGGTGACATACAGACTTAAAATGTCCCACCTGAAGCTGTCGGATCAAGGCGCACTATATTGTGAGGCTAAAGAGTGGATACAGGACCCCGACCAGACCTGGTACTCCATAGCAACAAAAAACAGCAACAGAAACAAGCCTCACTGTGAAAGCTAAAGGTAAACGACATTTGATAGGCATTTGTTTTTCTGTCTGAATGTAACCATTTTATAACAGGTAATGTGAAAAAAAATATTTTTAACAATTTCAAAATGTGAGTGGCCATGCATACTGCAACTTTTAATGCTGCAGTATGCATGTTAAGTTTAACAATGCAATTCACCTTGTTGCAAAAGAGTGCATTTGTGTTTTCTCTACACAGAAAAAAGTAAATGCGTCAAACCAAATTGTGAAAGACCATGACTATGTTATGTGAACAGGATGTCTCCAGTGTTTTATTGTGGTTTTTGTTTCTCTGTCTTGCAGAGGTACTGCTGGATTCTGCGTCACTGACGGTTACCATCTCTGTACCACAATCTACCCTGCAGGAGGGGCAGCGGCTCTCTGTGTCCTGTGCTGTGGAATCCCAGAATCTAAAACAGAAATTTTTCTCTTTGGCCTGGCTCTGTGGAGGAGTAGAGCTGGCTCGCGTCGGCCCCACTGGAGTTTTGACTGTGGGGCCCGATTACAGCAGCAGGGAGAGAGAGGGGGAGCTCCGGGCCTCGAGGATTGGGGACAGGGATTATAGTTTGATTCTGCAGCCTGTCAGGACCAGTGATCAGGGAGAGTTTGTGTGCAGAGCATGGCCTGAGGAACGGAGCAGCACTGGTGATTTCATTCAGGGTGCAGCCCAGGACTCTAAGCCCCATACTGTCACCATCTCTGCTACAGGTTAGTGAACTTGGCCCGGACTTGTCACTTTCTTGTCTCCATGGAGATTAACAAGTTATCATACTATGGACTAGTATCAAAAGTAAAGAAAGCAATAACAACTTCAAGGAGACATCCAGGGTAATCGAAAAGGTTAAGCAGAGCACCTTTATTTAAATGTTGTGTTACTCAAAAATACCTTGAAAAACATGCATCTTTACTATGAGCAAGATTGTTTACTAGCTTGTGATTGTGTACAAGATTGTGTAGAGTTGACTCAGCTAAATGCTCATTACCACTGAGATGTTATTTCTTTGTCTGAAATGTACCAAAGTATGGATTTAAATGAAGACCAGCAAGTACCATGCGCTCCGTCATAAATGTTGTATGGTTGGGCAGAAATGTTCATGTTTTGTGTTTCCTGATGCCCTCCTCTGTTTAATGCTGCAATATGGATCTACCTGGTACAAATAGTCAAAAGTTAGTGAAAAGTATCAAGTCATGTTTGTGTATTCATGCATGTATATACGAAAAGCATTCAACATAGAAACCATATGTTTGTTGTTATTGCAGAAAGTGGCCTCTCTGTTGAAATGCCCAACATTGTGCGTGTGAATGAAGGGGACAGGCTGGAGCTGTCCTGCAGAGTGTCTGGAGTCACTGGTCAGCTCTCTGTGACCTGGCAACGCAAGTCAAACTCCCCAAGTGCCTCCTTCTCCAGTCTGGTCAGTCTAAACAGGGACGGGGTCATGGCCAAAGCTGAGGGCAGTGTTGATGTGAGAGTGAAGGCATTGCGCCCAGCCTCTAACCTCTTCACTCTGGAACTGGAGGAGGCCACACAGGCTGCTGCTGCTGCTGGCTTTTACCAGTGTGTGGTGTCAGAATGGACAGCCACCAACAACAAGGCCAGCAGCCAAGTAGCAACATCCGAGGTGGTTGTCACTCCTCTAGGTACAGTATGTTTCTCATCTTGTGAAATAACTCTTTTTGCAGAAACAGTTTGTATGGAAACAGATATTAGAGTTATAAAATAATAAATTATGATATCTGTGTGCGTTTTTGTCACAGAGTCATTTGCGAGTGTGTTTGTAATTGGCCGAAACCACAAAGCCGCTGAAGGAGAGAAGGTAGAGCTGATTTGTCGGATCAAGCAATTGAAGCTGCCTCGGACTTTGACCTGGAGTGTTCGCCGCGGCTCCACGACTCCAGACAGCATCCTGACGCTGTACTCCAATGGTGCCATCAGCTGGTTTGGAGACCAACAACAATACCAGCTGAAAATAGAGAACAAAAACCAACAGGGTGAAATGTGGTATCACCTGATCATAAGTAGTGCTAGCAAAAAAGATGCCGGAAACTACAAGTGCAGTGTGTCTGTGGTTCTGGACAAGGCCCCAAGAAAGCTGCATTCCTCTGAACTTGCTGTTAGTGTGGACAGCCCAGGTAAAGAGTCATTTGTTCAAACAAGTTGTATTCCCAGTGGTCCTCACAAAGTTTCTGTCTATCTCACCTTGCTTTGTTCTTATCTTTCTTTTATAGTGAGTGTTTTAACTCTGACCTCGACACCATCCATCAAAGCAAATATCAACACTGATGTAGACCTAAAATGTTCTGTTTCCTCGAATAATCTTGTGTTGTCTCGTTATGCTGTCACCTGGTTGCTTGAGGATATTCTAAATACAACCGGAAGACATAAGATGATTGTTAGATCAGACCAAGATGCCATTGTAACATTCGGGCCTGACGTGGAGCTGAATCAGAGGCAGCGCATCAGTGTGAGTCGCACTAAGGGCCCGGGGTTTGTTCTGAGCATCCGTAACGCACGCTCCTCAGACAAAGGGGTTTACAGCTGTGAGGTGGAGCAGTGGCAGCAGGACCTCAGCGGAGAGTGGCATCAGCTCCCTCCTGTCTCCAAAAGCACACAGCTCACTGTTACTGAACCTGGTCAGTATGAGACATTAGATACAGCCTAGATAGAGTGATCACTAATGTTACTAATCACTAAAATGTCATTGCCTGTACTTTAACGTTGCAGTCAGTGATCTTCATTTGAATACTACCACACCTGTTTTGAATGTAAAAGAAGGGGAAGATGTGGAGCTGGAGTGTAAGCTGATCTCTGTAGTGGACAGTCCATCTTTCTTCTACAAAGTCATTTGGCTGTACTCTGAGCTTAACGGCCCCATCAGGAATGTCCCGCTGTTGGAAATGGATCACACAGGACTGCTGTCGTACCCTGTGCACCAGGACATGAGGAACCTGCAGGGGAGGCTGCGGCTGCTCAGGCCTGCACAGAGCAGCTTTGACCTGGGCATTCACAGAGCTCATGAGAAAGACAGTGGGACGTATGTGTGCCGTGTGGAGCGGTACCAGCTGGATCGGGACAGACAGTGGCAACAGAAGGCTGCAGATGAGACCAGCCCTATGACACTCAGAGTTACTGCTACAGGTATGTTTGCAACTGAGGCATTACACAGTTACAGGTATGGTCACGCTAAAATACTACTGCCTCATATACCAGCAGCAGCAACATTGTGAGCAACAGTGACTAAAAATAATATCTCAGTATTTTTAGAGTGAATTGACAGTCCAAAAGAAATGTACTAAAACATGTTGTTAAATTAGCTGATGTTTTAGTCTCAGACAATGTGAAATTACCCACAAAATTGCAGAAGTGCCACTTTGCACCATAGTTTTGAAGTTGGCAACATTTTTTTTTTTTTTTTTTTTTACAATAAACAATACACTTGATATTTGAATTTGGCGTACTTTCAAAACAGCATTCATTTTGCATTATTTATACTTTAATAATCTGCTCACCTCTGATCATTGCCCTAATTGTTGTGAATATGTTTGTTTTGAATAATGCAACCTATAAGAATAAAAGCCAACAGTAAAGACATAGAATACTCCTGACAAAATTAATACACAAACACTTAACGCAATGTCTTGTCTCAGCAGAAAGCAACCTCTCCATTCAAAACAGTGATACGGAGTTCAACATCAGCACGTCCCAGAGCCTCACTCTCCCCTGCGACATCATCACACAGTCCAGCCCCCGGTCGCAGTTCCAGATCACATGGTTCTGGCAAAAAGATACAAACGCCGAACGACGCCCTCTTTTTACAGCTTACCGCAATTCCACCTTACATTACTGGTTTGGGAAGAGTGATGAGCAACTTAGGTTTGGTCACCCATTGCCCAATCAGTTCAGCGTTACCATAGTGACGCCCAGTCCCGCAGACAGTGGGGTGTACTTTTGTGAGGTAGAGGAGTGGGCGCCATCTTTGTCCAACGGGTGGAGACAGGTCGCAGTGAAGAGGTCGGGATATGTAACTGGAAGTGTTTACACAGAAGGTGAGTAGTTTGGGGCTAGTCAATGTGCAATGAGTCATTTATACTAATCTAGTTAATCCATTATTCCAGTGAGTCATGTTTGTATCTTCAGTCAGCATTTAAAATGTCACTAGGCCTTACTTATCGCAATTTTTGCACAGAACATGTTGCATTCATGTTCTCGAATTTGATTAATTAATTTGAGATGGAGAGCAGGGGCCTATGTGACTCTAGAGAGAGAGAGAGTTTGAAAGAAATTTTGAAACTTTTGATCCACAAATGTTGAACCTTGCACTTTTTTGTTTGGTACTGGCTCCACAAACTTGCCACATCAATCTTCTGTCATTTCAACTGATGACTTTCACATCGTTGGAATTGGATAATGGAACCACTTTCTAAAGCTAGAAAATAGTTTCACTTTTGTTTATTTGTGCCAACAGAGAAGGCACTGAACTTCACGCCAGTTTTTGCTTTATGTGAATAGGCCCAGTAAAACACATATGAAACAAAAACAGATCAATAAATCCAAACTGAAATGGTAAATTCTACCTTAAAATTCTGACCTGTCTCAGCTCTATTTTGCAGTTCCTATTTTGTGCAAAACTGTGAGCTTTAAGGCATGTTAGAATGTTGTTACCTCCTCAAAAACATACCTCGAGTTGTATTTTGTTTCATTCACACATGTTTGTCTAATCCTTTATTATTAGTCTGTCTACATCTCCAGCTCAAAATGCTCTAACCCACCTTGTGATGTCATGAAGTGGTAATTTTCAAATCTTTTCTTGAGTTGAGACCGGTAATTCCAGGGCTGAAATCATCCAAATCATCATTTATAGTGAAGGTTTATGTACGTGAAAACACTGTGAAGCACTTCCTGTATCACAAGGTGGAACAGAGTGTTTTTTGTTTGAGAGAAGACTCAGCCTAAATATGTACGTATGTTTTTAATGAGGAGCATTATAACTAAGATTAAAAAAATAGCGTAATATAGTCCCGTTAACTATCCATGGGTTTCAGAACAAATTCAAACAAAAAACTTACATTATTTGAAATAGTCCTCTAAATGTTGCAGATAATTAGGTAGACTGAAGGTCGAATGTGCTCAATAAGAACTGTTTTTGTTCACACAGACGGAGCCGGAGTCTCTGAGCCGGTGTGCAACTCTCCGACCTGGATCGGAGCGTTCTTTGGTGTCACCGTCTTATCGTTGCTGGTAATTCTGCTGTTGGTGCTGAGGATGTGCCGAGGTAACAGCTCAGCAAAGAAGCCAGAGACGTCATTATGGACTGAGAGTCACCAACTGAACCCACAAGACTGAAGCAAAAAAAGCAAAAAAAACCCAAAAACATTTTAGGAAACATTTTATTTTTTATTAATATTATTTTTTTTTTCATTTATTTATTTTTTTTTTGGCTTTTTTACCACTTTATAATAACTACACTTTACTTAGCCTTAATAAGGCCTGAACATAGACTTAATTAATAATGAAGAAATATTTTTGGAAGGATCTTTCAGGCTCAGTCAATACTTAATATAGCTTAGGTTCATTTATGGGTTAGGAGGAGTTTGGGCATTAATGAATCATTCTTTAAGAGGTATTATGCCAAATCAGCAAATAGCATTTTCAAAACAATAAAAGGCAACATGGCTATTAAAAGTGTAGTTATTATAAAGTGTTACGCACATTTCTGTTCTTGTTTCATGCACTGCTTTTTAAGAACAAACAAAACCAGCCAGCCATTAGACATTTTTAAGATCCAGCAGAGGATTTTTGAGTTGTTCAGGAAATCACCTTCATGAACTAATGAACATAAAATGAAAAATGCTTTTTGGTTTTTAGAACATTTTTGAAAATTCCCCAGCTTCTTAGTGTTCACGATGGACAGTTACACAGTGAACCAGATCTCCTCTCAGGATTACCATTTCAAAGCAACACAGTGTGACTGACAGAATCCTGTTTTATGCAGCCGTGATAGCGTGTCTCTAGTGTGAAAAGTCAATGTGATGCATGTGTAGTAGAAAAGATGAAACTAGGAAGTGGTTTGTGACTGTGCGCGCAGAAGACTATGTGGTTGGTGAATGTGCTGATAGGTATTAGATTTTTCAGTTGAATCATGCAGCTAACTCTTTGCCAAATTTGATATGTACTTACAGCTGAGGCAGTGTGTTTTAGTTACTCAAAAACCAAAGTAAAGGTAAACAAAGTGAACACAACACAGAGATTTTTTTAATCATATCAATAAGGTTACCAAACATGTGGACTCAATGAAAACGATGATTCAAAATTGTCTACAAAGATGAAGACTGAATCCTAGCACTATGATGAAAAAATGGGACTGTTTGCATAGCATGTGGTGGAAATATGGAGCACCTCAATTGTATATACCACGATCCTTGGTATTGGCCTTGGCATTTTCTTTTACTCAGCAAAATTTCAATCTGACTTCAGTCTTCGGACAACATCTATTTGCTTCACTTCTCCTTGTGTGCCTGCATCGCTCCTATCAATGTTTAACACCCCATCTGCGGCGCGACTAGAATAGAATCCATTTCCGTCTCCGAACCAGGCATAGACAATGCACGTTACACCCAGACAGAGAAAGCCTTTTGTCTTGTGCTTGTTTCCCACTTGTGTTAGAAAACTTGAGCTAAGCCTTACCCTTGCATTACATAGAGGGAGACCTGAGAGATGGGACATTTTTTCCACACAGATGCTGCAGTAGCTTCCACTTAACTGCATTGCTTTTAACTTTACCATCTTTCCACTCCCCTGTGTTTCCATGGCGATGCCTGTCAGAGCATACAAAGAAACACTCAATATGGGAGGCAAACAACAAAAGTCCAATGGTAATGCGCTGGAGATGCTCTGGCCTTCCTCCTGCCCTTGTTAACAGCTGCTGTGGACTGGTATTCACAGCAGTGCACAAACTCACAGACGTTTGGATTTTAACAGAAGTAGCTACTAGTGTTTTATCTAATGATCCAAATATGATCTGACTCCAGCATCATTTCATGTCTGTCTACCATACACGAGGTTCTGAACTTTTTTAGAGATTTTCAAAGCACTTTGCCCCAATGAGACCAAAACCCATGCTATTCTGACTCAACACATACTGAATGAGTCATGTGTTTCTGTCCTTCTTACTCAAATATCAGTACTTCCTGTTCTCAATCTGGTGATCTTATTACAAAATGTAACAGACTGTTTACAATATTCTGTTGAAATGACATGCATTTTATAAAGACTTCCGTAATTTAGTATCTTTTGATCAAACTTGAAACAAATTTGTGTTATGCAAGGTCTTGTAAATAACTAGTGTAACTTTTAGCAGGATACGGCCATATTTTTCTCTTTTTCACCAACTAAAAGATGGTGAAGAAGGTTAATGCTTTTGCTTTCATTTAAGTGACATTGTTGAACCTGTCAGCTGTATTGTTAGTGGACACACCTTGAGATCATAGTATGAGATTATAGTGTGAATGAATGAGGAAACAGTCATAGGGAGAGTATTGCTTAGGCCTAGTTTTTATTCATTTAAACTGTATTGTGTTATGTTTATATAAAGCAGATTTTTAAAGTAGCCTTATTACTAGTGAAGTGGTAGTGATAGGCTACAAAGTTTTCCACAGTATGTTGATATACTAGCCTGCGGTACAAGAAATAGATTAAAACTGGAACAAGCAAGGACACAAAACTAGGCTATGGAAGAGTCAAACAAATAATGGGGTAACCCAATTATTTATGGGGAAAAAAAACATTGGGTTACTTATTACGACAAAAGAAAGACAGGCAATTCTTCTAGAGATAAATAGAAATGCGTAACTAAAGGGCTTTAACCGAACAGCAAAATATATCTAGGCCAAATCAGAATTAAAGGGCCCATATTACGCTATTTTCTGATTTATATTATAATGCTGTTTTCTCATCATGAACATGCCCGAAGTTGTGTTTTGCTTCATTTTCACATGTTTAACACACAAACCCTGCATATTTAGGCTGTGGTCATCTCTCAAACGGAAAACCTTATGATGTCACATGGTAATACAAGAAGGTAAAATGCAGCTGTGAGCTTCAAAACTACCACTTCATGACACTACAAGGTGGAACAGAGCATTTTTGAACAACTCCAGGTATGTTTTTGAGGAGGTAACATGGCTTAAAGCTCACACGAGTCAATTTTGTGTAATATAGTCCCTTTAAATGCTATAAATGAATAAATAATGACCCTGGTTGCGTTAGGGCTTGGGGTGAGAAAGGGAAAACTCCTGCCCGGTGGTGTATTATGTAACTATGTCTCCTCTGTGAAGTTGTGGTGCCTGCTCAGCGCGCTCTCTTCCCCTCCCTGAATCTGTGCTTATTTTCTGGTTTTGGCTCGGAGCTCCCCCACGGCCCGCCTTGCCTCTGATACGCGTGTTTCCCCCTCACACGATCAGACTGACGTGCCCTCAAGTCCTACAGCCTGCGCGCTCTGACCGCTAGAGGGAGCTGACGTTATCCAGATGCGCACGGCCGCGTCAACAGGTGCGCGCTGCTGGATGAGTCACATGGCCGAGTTGTCATGGTGAAACTTGACATCTTTCACATGCTTCTTGTTTATTTAGCCTTTCAGAGTTTGACGTAAGTGGGTGAAAAAGTCGAGGGCGGGTAGAAGCACCTCCTCCACAGATCCTGGCACGGTTGGTCTCATAAACGCAGTGGGCATGGGGGATTGGCACTGAATTGTAGCTCTGATACTGTAAGCTTTTCTGTTATTTCTATTAAGGGCCGTTGTTTTCCTGAGAGACACCACAAAAAGGCGTACCACAGTCCAAAATATAAAAAGAAACCACACGTAATGGCGCAATATGAAGTAATAGTCTGTTCCTCTGTCTGTCAGGGGAACACTCAACACACTAACCAGATTTCTTCCTCATTTTCTCTGCTAGACTTGCAGACATCACCCTATAAGTGCTCAAATGCTGCTAAAGTTATTTATTTTTATTTATTTTTTTACTCTAGAGAGACAGGAGCTTGATGTTTCTCCCCACCACGTTTGTTATTTGGGGTGTATATATTCTCTGACAACAAGAAAGCTACTTAGGCCTGAATAGCAGGTCTTAACAAGGTCTCAGGCAGCGCTAAAAACTACAGGGTGGCCCAAAAGTCACTGACAGCTGAAAAAAATCATAACTCTTTTATTTCTAAATATTTTTTATTTTATTTTTTCCAAAGCATTTAGAACTACCCTGCTGGCATTACTATGAGCAAATATAGCACAGAGGAATGAACCCTCATTGTACAGTGGTACTTTGAGTCACATGGGTCAAATTCAGAAACCCAGCGGTGTTACGCTCGACATTTTAATACCAGAGATGCCCCAAGCGTAAATGTCATTAAAGGAATAATAAGTGGTTTTCAAAGACAGGGGGCAGTATGTGATCTCCACAGACCTGACTAGTCCCGATTTCTTCCCGTGGGACTATCTTAAAGAAAAGATGTTTGTGAATAAACCTCAGACAATAAACGACTTAAAACGTAATATCGAGGATCAAATTAGAGCCATAAGCCCGGAAATGCTTTCAAATGTTATGCAAAGTGTGTATTCAGTGCCCAAACCCAAAATGGTGGACACTTAAAAAATATTATTTTTAAAAATGTGTTCATTTTTACTTACCCTGGTTTATAGGGATAGGTATAAGTGAACAATTATAACCGTATATATTGCCAAAAATCTCAGAAGGTTCAGTTTACCTACTGCTAAAATTTGGTGAGTATAATTTAGGAATTATAGGACCTATTGAAGATTTCAAAGTGTCAGTGACTTTTTGAGTACCCTGTACCCCACAATACACTACATCTATTTGAGTGTAAACTAGAAATAAACTTGAAATAAACCAGACTAAATATTGCAATACTGTATTTCGTTCCATAATAATTCTATGCAAAGCTTTCTTATTGACTTGTGAAACGGTGGCAAATAGCTGAACTTGCATTACCAATATATTAGGCCTAATTCTAGTATTTGTTGGCATAAATTTGGAGTAACAGCACATTTGATCAGATTGTGAGTCTATCTCCCACTGTTAATTATGTTTGTTGTTGACTCTCTTTGGAGATAGTGATAAGCACGCAGCATAGTTCACTTTGGGAGGTATTGATTGATGTGTCAAAAACCAATGGCTCTTGCGTTTCCATTTGTGTATTATTTGTCTGTTTGCAGATACAGCACTGATTTGTCTGATGTTGTCTTTGGCATCCATCTTCCACGATGCCTCTCAGAGTGAGCTCATATCTAAATGAAAAACAACACATTGATTTTACCATTTATGGAATAAAACATCTGTAAAAGAAAACTGAACTGATAGGACAATATCTCATTGTATTGATTCAAAACCTTCACTGGTCATTTATAGAGAGTTTGAGAATACATTTTGAAAGAAAAAAAAAAAATCTTTTGTTAGTACTTGATTTATAAATAAAGTTGGCTGTGGTAGTTAGAAAAAATACGATAAAAATAGAAGCATATTTTCAAATGTACATTAATCAGTAATTGTATTTTTGAAGTAGCTGTTACTTATTTCTATTTCCATTTCCTGTTGTTGTTCCATTGTTGCTGCAGGGCCTGGAATCTTTTCTGGAGGGCCAAACCTTGGACAAAGAAACATGAACTTCTATTATAGCAGTACTGTAAAGGGGTCACAAACCAGTCTATCTTTTTGGGCTGCTTTGAATAATTCTGCAGACATTCTGGTAGGCATGGTTAAATATTTAGATGTACTAGTTTCCGTAATGTGCAGATTACTAGCAATCATTCATCTCTGCAATATGGAAATTGCGCTCTTTGCTGAGATGGACAAGGACAACATGAATCAGGCTTTCTCATGAAGAAACAAGTTGTTTCATATCCATGGTATCAGCTAAAATTTGACTACATGGTTATTCTTAGTACATTTCACAGATCAGAGACACAAATCCCCAAACCGGTTTCCCTCACTTGTGACATCATACACATCAGCCCTCAACTGCCGGCTGTGTTCCACATTCAGAATTGCCAGAGAGAGAATTTTGTTAGTCTTTAGTTTAATGAGAGGTTTGTCTTCCAATATTAGTTTCCTCAAAGATTTGTCTTCCAATATTAGTTTCCTATGAATCCCTGCTACATCAGGTGAAACTGTTACACTCCTTTCACCTATACTGAAAGCAGCCTTTGACCAGGAAGAGAGGATGTCATCAGGCGCTACTCGCTGGTGACTGGGTGTTTTAACCCTGAACTGCAACATCTTCCCGGCAGTGGGTCAGGAATAGTGGCCAACTCAAAGCTCATCCCCTCTTCAGGGCCTCCAGCTCATCTCCTCTCTACTGTTCCACAACCAACAGGAGGCCCGCTCTGCTGCCTCACCCATTCTCCTGGTTGCTGCTCTCCTTTTCCTTCCAGTAACTCCAATGGATGTGAACATTCTCCATACCAATGACGCAGGGAATCCTCTACAGCCTACCACAAAATGAAAAAGCCATTTCTGCCAAACCTTTCCCCTACACTCATCCATCAAGACCTGATATTTGGCGCTCTCCAAGGCCTCACCACGCCTTCTGTCCCAGGGTACAGTGAGTTTGATGACTTTTGTTGCCTCCACTGACCACAGCGCCAGATCTGGCATTAGAGTAGTTTGGACAACCTGTGGGAAATGCTGCTTCTTCTCCAGGTCCACTATCATGCTCCTGCTCTAATCTGTCTCTGCCATGGTGCTACCATCTATACCTTCTTTGAGCAAGTGCCGTCTTACATTCTGAAAACATGTGTGCCACAGTTCCCTTGCTGAGATAGTGGATTGTCTTTTAGCCCCCTCCTGTGGAGGTTAGAAGGAGTCGAAAGTGTGTCATACATGGATCGGAGCAGAAAGGAGATGTGAAAAGGCTCCAATCTCCACAGATTTCCCCATGTCTTTTCGGGAGGTCCCTTTTTGTCCAGCCTCCCTGCCATCCCAACAGCTTTCACTCCATGAACTTCCTCCTCCTACTTCCTCCTCCTTCCTCCTCCTACAGCTGCCTCTGCTGCCCACTGTATGTCATGAGCAATCTGCACTTTGCCAGCTTGAACTCATCCATGACGGGTAACAATGGGAGCTGGCCTGATCTTCTGTATAGGCCTATGGATGTGAAGCTTGGAGGGATCCCTAACCACTTTATTTATTTACCTTTCATTTGACTTTTTCTACACTTACGCTGCTCATAGGCAGCTCGTACATCATTAGAAGCCAAATGAGTCTTGGCAGAGGGTTGTGCTGGTAAATTTCCCAGGAATTCCTGATTTCTCGATACACTCCAGCCAATCAGTAAACTGTATATGTAAGTTTTTAGGTGTAGGTTGCATAGGGACATTGTTCTGGTGGAATATTCCACGGAATGGCATACTGTTTTGCCAGCTTCATCATGGCAAGATGACTCCATCAAATCAAGTGTTTTTGGCAAAAAACTACCTCTAATTGAATAAATGAAGCACAGATAAATGTACTGTATGCCATACAGTAGCAATTAGCAATAAGATGATGGACCCTTTATCAGAACAGTTACATAGAGCAGCTTTTTAACAACTTCATGGAATATCTTTTACAGCTTCCAGAAATAAACCCATTGCAGGAGTTGCCATGCATCATTGACTGTGAGTGACAGTAAAATAAATGATACTTTTTACTATTAAAATACATAATTTTAGCCAGGCTACTACTGAATATGATCATAGCTCTTTCCTTTTTATTGTAATGTGGGCTTCTTATGCATTCATTTTGGGTCGGCTTTGATTACTGTACACAGCAGGCCATTGCTCCAAGTACCCTCTCTTCTTCCCATGTTTGCCCAAAGTGCTCTAGCTTTTTATTTTGGTCAGCTTTTCTATTTATGCATAACACAAGTCAAATCAGTTAACCAGTTTTAGTTTTGTAGAGATGATGTATGTTGCCACAATAAGACAACTAGGTTGTGATTGTTTGGGGCAGTTGGCTTGGGCTCAGGTGTAGACCAGACCCTCTGAGAATATTAAACCCATCTGACAGTAACAGCTCAAACCTCAGATGTCTCATTTGGTTTAAAGGGGAAGTGCAGGATAGAGGCCACATTACCCGTATTACCATAACATTAATATATTCATTGGCATGGGTATGATAATGTTTAGGGTGTGCACTGGTTCTTTCGTGTTATGAATCTACTTACTGTCAGAAAAGAATGACACAGATTAGCTGGAACCATGCAATACAGCCCATAGCATTTACATGTCTAGTCTTGTATGAGAACTATTTACACTGTGGGGTAAATACATATGCTGCTAGTTTCACTGTAGCCTATACCATATAGAATTTAGTCACCCTGGCAATGACTGATAACTAGAAGTGTTGCAGTTCTGACATGCTAAATTGTACAAGGCATTTCCATAACATTGTTCTCTAATCTCAAATCTGAAGTATTTGAATTTGTTTTCCTGAACCATAAAACTTACCTTGCTCTTTTTGTGACCTAAAAGTATGTCACCAAAGATAACATTGAGTACAAAATAGTTGTAGTATTTCTCTTACATTTATTGATATGCTTCTTGAGAGAATGAGTCTATAACAGTCTACAAACACAGCTCCAGTGTCCAGTCATGATTCCAAACCGGACTGAAGCGCTCAAACTTTTGAAGTGTGAAAATAGGAAAACAACAGTTAAGCCGCTCTGAGTCCGTTCAACTTCAGTGTTATCAGAAAGTGATGGGGCATCACTGGGGAAGGGGCCTGTTAGCTGAAGGATGAGTGGGAGCCAAAATGTCAGCCGCTTCCAAAACACTGGCTCATCGGTGTCTGTGCTGGGGAACAAATATGGCCGTGCACTATCGAGAAACTCTATCAGCCAAGGCCATGCGAGAGGATCATCAGCCAATATATCAGCCTGCTGCACTTAAGGCTGTCCACACCCCAAATGCTGTCTGGATCCAACAAAGAGTTTACCGGAAAAATAGTGCAAGACAAATGCTGTGGTCTACACACTATTGTTTTAAACTATATCTAAGAGAAAAGGGGCCTGCTGATTAGGTTATGACCACTGGCAGGTGATTGATAATGCAAGTTAAAGCCACAGTATGTAACTTTTTTACCCAAATTTTGGCTTTGGCTTAAATGAAGGCCTTCTCTTACTTGTTTCTATGGAAATGTTGTTCTTTTGGCTATAGTTTTGCACAGTATGGCATAAAACCATGGATCATGTTCCACAGTATGGTTTTAACTTTGTATTTCGATGTAATCATGCAGGTACACCCCTACTGTCACTGTAATAAGAATAATAAGAATTTGTTACCAAATGCAAATGTTTGATTAGATTTGTGGAACACTTGCCTGTTTGTCTGATGGTAAATTAGTTGTGGAGGAACAAATAAAACCCCCACCTCCCACTCATCAATTTTTAATCACTAAAAATGACTAGTTTTTATGCTGGCGGTGATACATCAAGCCACCAATGGCTTCTAACCTTTGGCCACTGTAATAATTATAACAGCAGAAAATAACTGTGCACTACAGTGATGAAGCTTGGGCTCAATATTGAGCTGTTTTTATCGTCCAAAGACTGAAGACTACACTGTAAAAGTCACACAAACTCCAAGAAGAAAAGTTGTAGAGAAATCTTCTGGTCAGTTTGCCATTATTTTCCACTTTATCTTTCTTTGACGCATTGACTGGGAGAAGAATGGTCCTCAAAGTGAGATGCTGTCACTACTCAAAAGCTAATGGAACAGCAGCATCAACCTGACAAAGTACCAACCAAATATATGTTCTTTTTCCACACCACAGCCTTCACATCGTCATGGAAACGCCATACTGTGACAGCAACCTGTGCCGAGTGAGAATCAAATCTTTCAGCTCACTTTGTTACACCGCCACTCAAATCTTAGTCCTTGGTGAATTGTTATATTTGCATGCGAACACAAATGAGGCAGGCAGATCGACGGAGATGGAAGACAGGCAAATCAAATAGATCCATCATACAAACAGAGACAATCCCGATAATATTTGCTGTTTGCTTGTGTTTGGGATTGGAGCATTTGACTAGCTATTAGCGCCATCAGGACACACAGCCATCCACCAAAGCACTGTAAAAAAAGAGACAAATTAAGATGTTACTGAAAGACTGACATGCCATTCGTCACTGAAATAGCAGCTTTTCAAAACTTTACAGTCCATTTTGAACCATGGCAATTCATAACACAGTGTTTGCACATAAGTTCAGTTATGTGAAAGAGTGCGATCACGTTAAGTTGCAGCTCTGGTAGCGGAATTATGACAGCTACTAAATACAGTAAAATATGGCTAATCGTTGCTATGTAGTGCAAATATGTTTACCAAAAAAGAAACAACTAGACACTGCATAGACATAGAAAAAAACATGTTCCAAGTCCTAAAATAATTTACCAGATTTTTGGAACTTTATGGAAAATACTGCCTTGTCAAAACTTATCTGCAAACTTATTTCAAACTTAACCTAAATAGTTTGAGAGTGTGAAAACTGACTGATTTGGGGCAATCACACAACCCATTATAGAACAAACTTGTTGTGTTTTACAGTGTGGGGTTGATGATATTGTTTACACCCTCCAGTGTTGCACGCCTGACAATGTTTTTGTCACTGTTTATTCATGCCATAACTCCTCTCCTGTCAGCTTCCTGTGATTTAGCTGGTGATGCTTGTGCGCTCATGTCTTCATTAGCAGTGGTTTGGATGCCCCCCCTTCCCTCTCACGTTCCCCCGCTCTCCAGTCCCTATAGTCTCCCTGCGCCGTGCTCTGTTGGGCCCATCAGCTTCCATCAGGGTGTTGCCGCATGTGTGGCGCTCCCCCCACTGCTGTCTGCTAACTCATGTCGCTAATTAGCTGACAAACATCGTACAGCGAGAGCCTGGCACATTTCAGAATTAGGCTTAAATACATGCACGAGGAAGCGTATCAAAATGGACTGTATTTAAGAGTACGACGGGCCATACGGTGTGTTGGAAACTTCTTTATTGATGGGATGTACAGATAGGTCTTAGGTACCATATGTCATAAAGTTTCTACAATGATATCCCTGTGGTTTTGGTGAAGGGAAGACAATGCAGAGAAAATGACTATGGTGCCTAAAGGTGGACGCTGTGCAAGTGGATCAAAAGTGGAGGATACAATAGAACAGAAATCCATGGTTGTAAGTGTGGCAAGCAAGAATCATCACAATCCAATACAAGTGTGAATGGTTAATTACAATAACATGTCATATTGAGTGTTGAGGTTTCATGTTTTTTGGTTGTTTTTTGTCCCCAAAATGAAGCTAATTTTGTCAATTTAGAAATGAACAATGACTTAAAACAAAGATTGGTTGAGATTTCATGTTCTATTAATGGGGGAAGTTTATTTCATTTATTCAAGTAGCAGAACTGATTTGAACAAGCTTTTAAAGTACATTAAAACATTCCCTCTGCTCATTTGAATATTTCTTCTAAATGATGTTTCTTCAACTTTAATTATGCTTGTCACATTTCTGACACCACATACCACATGAGGAAGGTTTTAGTCCCAATATTTCCACTTGTAAATAGACCAAAATAATATGACAACACGACCCAGGAAATTAAGCTTGGGCACATGTATTATTCAGAATAATACTAGTGTGGTAGAATAGTGTAGAGCCCAGGACTTATAAACCTATACACAATATTCAAAGTGTAAGCCATATGGGGAAATGATTTTATTACTGCATTATATAGGTCCTCTCCTTAGGTCATATAGGTTGCTTCGTTTTATTGAATTTTGGAAAACAAGGAGGAGCTGGGCTTCTTGAATTATCACAGATTCAACTACAATTTAATACATAGTTTATGGCAACTACAAGAGGAATAAAGCTCAGTTTTTTGTATCTGCTCCTTAATCATGTATAGAAATGACCACTATTACGTCACTATTACTTCATATCTCAACATCCAACACCCAAAGGACAAAACCTAACACCCACAGGACAAAACCCCGAGCCACAAACACTGTCACAAGAGCTCTTCGCGATCCCAGTCTGCCGTACATCTCCATCTCAAAGCCACTAACCACTCCTTTGAAGATAGTGAGGTACAGATATTAGCCAGAGAAAATAAATGGTTTGCGAGGGGAGTTAAAGAAGCAATATTTGTTAGGAAAGACAATCCTTTGAATGGGAATAGGGGCCTTAGACATCATCAATCCTCTATCTATAACTCCATCCTCAGACCCAAAGCAAAATAAAGAAAACAATAGGGCTAGCCAGGATGCTAATAGGTGTGAAATCACTCATTAGGGGCTTGAATGACTATGCTAAGTAGGACTCAGGCACAGTGCACACTTAGTGTAGCTCAATAAACCTAGCCAACAAACAGAAACTGTAAACAATAGGTGTTTTTAGTTTCAGTGTAGCTCCTCCCTTCAGAAAGATACAAGGCAGTGTCAGATAGATATAAGGCAGTGTCCACCAGTGTCTGACCACAACTGAAGAAGCGGCTTGGATGAGCAGTGAATCATCTTCACTCTTACAACTTTTTGTCCAGCTGACAGATTTTAGATTTTTGTCTTACTGTCAACACCCAACACAAGTTTGAACAAGACAAGACATGGTAAATTAGATTTGATGTTATTTTGACATATCATCACATTTCCAATATGACGAATTTCCTTGTCTTTCAGAGCTTTGTATAAATCAACCCTTCCACTGTGCCCCTTAAGTGCATTACCAGTAAAAGGAAAGTAAGAATGTAAATGGAGCCATTATGATAGATAATGATCTCTATTAAGTCTAATTTATGACCCTTGTTAGCATAGTCAATGTGAGAGTGTTCCATCACAGCTCAGTTGGCAAGCAGTTCCCTTCATAGAAATCAGCAACGGACAATACAGATAGGGACTGTAGGGATGGAAGGTTCAAATATACTTACATAGGAAAACGTAACCTCTGGATTTGACCTGTCCTTCCGTGTCCCTGGGAGCGATGGCATTGGCATAGATCGTAAATGGTTACATTTTTATATATCGTTTTTCCATCTTCAAGGGACGCAAAGCACTTTACATCTCATTTCATTTCTTATATGCATTTATTTCAAGCAGATGAACAAGCAATGAACATTTCAAATATTTTCCCTCAGTTAAGTTCAAAAAGGAGTGGGAAGAAGAAAACATGAAATCCAAGTCCTGTCTTCCATGAATTACATGGTTTGTTTAAGCTTCCTTTTCATCAAGGAGCCACTCACCCATTCACATACCAGAGTATGCAGACACTCGGGGCAAGGTGGGGTAGGTTGCCCAAGGACATACCAACAGCATTTATCTATGGGGAGCTGCAATCACACCGCCAACATGTGGGTCAGTGGATCTGAAAGCTCTACCAGTGATGTTTATGTTTATGCAGGATTTGAATTACAAACCTTCAGCTCAGTGGGCAAACTCTCAACCAGCTCAGCTACTGTTCCTCGGATCTTGAGCTATCAGGACTAAAATTCTCCTTTTGTGCATGTTTTAGGTCGATGGGGAAACTGGAGGAGCACTTAGAGAAAACCAATCAGGATACAGGAGGAACAAACTCCATAAGCAGAGACACTACACAAATATTTTAGATTAGATAGATTAGAAGAGTCCTTGAAATATCTCTCCTTCCTTCCCCTTTCCCTCTCTTTCTCGATACAACTTGTACCTTCAGCAGTACAATAGCTAATTACTCATACTATTACATGTATAGTAACCTATTTAAAAGTACTTATTTTCAAATGATTTATTTTATTCCCTTGCACAATATACTATCATTATGGTTACGTCACCTTGTCCAGTAAGTTCTCATGTAACTGCTCACCAAACCAACACTACTCTTTAGAGCCTATGTTAGCCAAGGTTTGAAAGATAACAGCCACAAAGATATAAGCATTTTACGTAGTTTGTAAAAAAAAATAATAATAAAGGTTCATTTTTTAATTTCTCTATCAAGAAAAAAAATGTACCTAAACTGGAAAGCTGCCAATTCCCTTGTGGAAATAGAGGAGCTCCCAAGACACTGTTCATAGCACATTCTGTTTTATTCATCCTCTGCCATCTCAAACTAATTACACCCTTGCGTAACACACTATCACTGGCCTGCTCTTTTTATGCCTGCTTCCCCAAAAATGATGAAGTAGGCAATGACCCTTCACCAGCGGAACCACACTCTTTGGAACCTTTTTCAAGCATTATAATTACAAGATTGCGATACAGACCGGGCCTCTCCGTGATGACTGAATACTATTATCAATTAGTCTGCAGTCTTTTGATTTTGTTGTCTTGGTAAAGGGCATATTCAAAAGGAAAAAAAAAAAAAGAAAGGGGTGTGAATTTGCATATTTAGACACATTGCAATCACATGTGGGAAGGAGATCAGTTTTGGTTGCGGACATTGAGCGTCTCTGATTAGGGGCGTGGTCAGTTGAGGAGCACTGGCAGCGTTCAGCTTGTAATTAGACTGTGTTTACTCTGAGCTGGTTCTTGGTTTTGTGGTTTCTGTAATGGGCTCTTGTGCTTCGAGTTAAAGTGGGGTTAAAGATGTCTGTCAACGTTTAAAGAACTAAACTTATTACTTACAACTTAAAACATATTACTCATTACTATTCTGTTTCCCTGCATCTGCACCAGTGGTGGATGAAGTGCTCAATTTTGTTACTTAAGTAAGTACAGATATGAAGGTAAAAAGTTACTCAAGTAAAACATGAAAAAATCTACTTAAGTAAAAGTACCCCTTTTAAAAACGTACATTAAGAGTGAAAAGTAAAAGTGTTGTTCATTTGTTAAAGTTACTACTATATTGATTAAAAATGAGACATATTTTGGACAACAGTAACAATACGAACCAATGTTTTAATTTTTTCTTAACGATTTTGTGTATTTATTTTTGTTTGCTCAAAGACTTTAGTCAGGATGTAAAAATAACCCCTCAAATCATATGAAAAGTACTTTTTACTTCAATCCTGTTCACAAATGTAGTGGAGTAGAAAGTACAGATACTTGTTCTCAAATGTACTGAAGTCAAAGTAAAAAGCATCCACTGCAAAATTTAAGTGAAGTACAGATACGTAAAAAATCTAACTAATACAGTACTTTACTACAAGTACCTCATTACCTTCCACCACTTATTTACACAAAGCAGCTCAGAGATGTTTCATTGACTAAACAGGAGTCAGTGCTGTGGTTAGATTAGATGTTGTTGTAGAACAAAAACACATTTGTAAGTACCAGGTATAGCCCATGCGTATCTCCCTCGACTTGAATATTATGCGAATGCTGTATGTTTGGTTTATATATCTGATGGTATTTGAGCTTTTTTTGCTTGGCTGTCAGCCCCGAAGTTTCTGGATAAACCGATATTTTGATTGGACCTAGCACCAGACTAAATAAAATATATGAAGCATTATTTGAGCTCTTTGTCCACACGGCACAAAATACTTTCTGACAGGTTTGTAAGGAAACAGAGCTGTGGATGTTCAAAATCATAGCTCTAGACATATATATTTTTCTTATTATTGACCTTATTCCGCCTCTCTTTTTTCTGTGTAAATGCTCCAAACTGTGCTTTCTTTGTGGTAAAATATTCAATGTTCATGTGCCCCAGGAAGTCAACGATGCACCTTTTCTCTGGGAGGCTTTAAAACAGCTCTGTAGTCTGTGTAGAACTTATTTTCTGTCAAGATCAACAGCCCATGTAAAATAATACAACCCCAATGACAATGGCGGCGCCCATGGCAACTTCTGGAATAAGGTGAATACTGTTTCAAAATATTGTAAGAGTTTATCAGTCGTAGCGTGTACAACCCCAAGGCTATGTCTGGATTTTTTTCTTGGTAGATCTGTTAAAAGACGAATGAGTTCATTGATTACAAACTAAAGCAAATCGACCTGCAAAGCACGAACATGACCATCAGTGGCAAGGTATCTAGAGAAATCTATGAACAAGACGCCATTGCTGGAAAGAACCCAGACCCAGAATCTGAATGAACCAGGCTAAAAAACACCCTCCAGAACTTACAAGAGGACTAATCTATTTAAAGCTTATATTTCAAAGCTAACATAAAAGCGCTTCCTCCGGCCGCCCTAAACCAGTGAGTGCTTTAAAGTGGATACTTTTTACTTTTACTTCACTACATTTGAGAGAAAGTATCCACTACATTTTGAACAGGACTTACAGTAAAACTATTCTTCATTATTGTTCGAAAAGGCTGAGGTGTTGATTTTTAATACGTTCATAATTTGAGCAAACAAAATATGCAAATAAAAACAGCTAAGAAAAAAACTATTGATTCAAATGTTTTTGTTGAACAAAATTCAGCACAAATCAAATCACTACATTTGAAGCCTTATAAGATCTCAAAATCAATTCAAAACATTTTTAAAAGGGTCATTTAATACTTTTACTTCCGTAGATTTTTCATGTGACACTTTTACCTGAATATTTTTTTGCTCTGGTACTTTTACTTAATTCTTTTAAATGCTTATTTCACCACTGGCTGTTCCCCTGCAGCACATTGTCAGGCTTTTTAACACTTTACAACTATCGCTACGAGCCCCACACTATATACTTATGCAGCATTAAAGCTATAGGCGGCCGTTTTAACGCTTTAACCTTTACCCACATGTAAGCAGCAGGTCATCTTCACTAACGGCCTTGAAAACGTTACTCTGGAGCTCCTAATGCCACAACAGACCCATTAGCGCCGCGTTGTAATAGGTGCTTCTGTTGGTAAGCCGCTTCCTCTGCCCTATAACACATGCTGTGCAAAAACGCTCAGAAATCAGAGATGCATGAAAACCTGTTCAATATGAGTCAACTTATAGCAGACAAAAGCTAAAACTGCCCTGTTCAATTGTATCCATCACCCCAACAGTTAGGCAGCAATTTTTAGGCAAACAAAATTAACTTTCTTTAATTATGTATCGATCCCTGTACAAAATTAGTGCACGGCAATCGGTCCATTTATCATTGCTGGGTAGGCACATCGCTGCAGCCTGGAGACCCATCTCTGAGCTAGGGTTGGCCAAAGCTCCCTACTATATATGGAGAATTTTGCCTGTATATTATGCATTGTAGTCGTCCTACATGTATGAACAGATATGCAAAAATCTGTTTCCAAGTCAATGCCATCAGCTGTTATTATTTTCATTTTTTTCCGCCAAATTAAAATACCTTTACTGTCCTGTTTTGCTACTTATTAGCATAATACGATAACCCTCTGCCCTACAGGCTAATGGCTAATAATGCCATAGTCAATGTACTGACCCGAAAGTACCAGCTAAAGGGGAGTTCAGCCATTAGCATAGTTTGAAAATGTATTCTAAATGCTGCATGTCATCAAAAACCGGCAGTTCACTTTGCACAAATGGCGAGAGGGTGCTGGTCCCTTTGATGTGCTAATAAAGTGTTTTGATTTCTGTGTGTCAAGCATGTTTTAACGGTGAGAGAGGCATTCCCAACAGCTACCACTTGAAAATCAATTAAAACCCCATTGCTAACAGGCCCCTCAGTTCTAAAGGAGGGGAGAAAAAACACATTTTTCCACTCGGAATCATTTGAGAAACAAAAATGAGAAGATACAGCGTCCTCAGGGAGCTGTATGTGAAATGCGGGATCCAGATTTCTTCGGTGCAAAATACCCTCCACTTTATGTGTCATGGTGCACTATTACAACTTGGGTAAGAGACACAGCCAACTGGGCCATTAAAATATATCATGCAATGCTGACAATCGATTGCATGTACAGTTATGGCACAAAGGGATGAAACCTTAGCCTACTGTATTTTAAGTCGCGGTGAAGCGAATGCTAATTAGTGGTGCGATCGCTGCCAAATCTGTCAAAAGAGGATTAATTAATTCCCCAAACATTATATGGCAGTGGCACAATAAGAATATCTTCCACAGTATTTCATTACAATCACAAGATTTCTAATTGGAGCTCTTATTGATTCTAAACCTCCACTTTTTGTTTTAGAAGAAAGTGTGTGCCTTGTTTGGCAAAAGAAAATTAACAAATTAATGACCTAGCTCTTCAGAGGGAAAATAATAAAGGCAAGATCCAATTTAGATGAATATAAATCCCCAATCAAGTAAAAAGAGTTGCAAATACTCTTTCCATTAAGCTGTAATGTTTGGATCTGTAAGAGTATGTAAGAACATGTTGGGTAACACTTAACAAAGACTTCATTCATAATAAATGTAGGAGAGGTTTATTTACTATCAGTGCGGGACCCGGGACCTGGATACATGAATCCTCAATACATTGTGATAGTGTTGTCCATTCCAGTCTAGTCCAGTCTAGTCTGCCTATACTTCTGTTGTAGGGAGCATTATACCTCTGATACATAGGCCAAGACAACAAGAACTGGGCTGGCAGTGTGGGGTCATTTTTCTATCAGTTAAGAGGATAGACTGAAGAAGTGGAGTGTGACGTCACCCATAGCTCTTGGCTCCATTTAAATGAAGAAAAAAAATTACCATGATCATGTAGAGTGACTTAAAACGAACATTTTAAGACCAAAATGACAAGCCTGACAGCTGCAGCTATGGAGAGAGGGGCGACAGTTTTTCAATAGAAAGTGAATTGGAACCAGAGTCGATGGAGCCAGATGCGCACCCATGCTCGCTTCCTATTTGGAACACAGCGGTTAACAGGTTAGCTATATCCAGGCTATGTTAGGGTATTAAGTATTTACTAAGCCCCAATCAGTCTTCATCAACAATTTGTTCATTATGAATTAACTCTTAATTCAGCTACTTAAGGCATAGTTATTAAAAAGTTGTCACATGAAGTATCACAAAAGTTACAACAGTATTGTTATTCATTATGAATTGTCACTTTTTGTTTTGGTGGAAGTTTTTGTTTTATTATAGCATCCAAACTGTTGAAATCCCCAAATCAATAAACAGTGTTATTCCTGGCTTCTTGCTGTAAGATGAGAAGTTGCGACTTGCACCACTTTCACTGCTCTGATCCTGGCTGTTGCAGGAGTGTTTCCATACCATTTTTGTCCTGATGTTTTTGACATTCAGTTTGTTTAGGCACCATTTCTTTCGATGCCCCACTTCCAGCTCAGAATCTGTGCGTGTTGGAAAGCAGGCCTATGCATGTTTTTCTGACTTTACACTTACACGACTGGATATTTTGTACCTCTCCAAAAAATAGACTTTGCTCAAGATATACACACAAAGAGCAAAATAAATCAGATCTTTGCTGAAAGCCAGGATTTGTAAAAAGGAAGCACGATGTAAGGCGTTTAGTGAGTGTTTCAAAGCAGGTATGTGGCGTCTCCGTCTCTGTATATGTGTGTTCTTGTGGATAAATACGCAACGGTGTTTGTTTAAGAGAGTGCAGTGCATGACTCAGCCTGGGGTAGGCAGGCAGCTCGTGTTTCGCAGCTTGGCAAGAAAAAAGATACGATCAGAGTGACCCCACCATCAGAAGATGCCCCGAACACCATCTCTGCCAAAACAACCCAAGCCATACTGAAATGTTTATCTGTCACACTAAACTTCCATTTGACCGCTTTTTCTCAAATGGGACTGAATGCACTGGACCGGATTTGATAACTAAAAGCTACTGAGGAAGCACTGACATTAGCCAAGGCATTAGACATATCTTATGGAGATAGTGCCCAGACCTCGACTCAAATGAAGGAAGTGTACTTTAATACTTTATAGTAGTAACATAACATTTCTCCACTCTAATCCACTGTCTTACTTTTTTCCTCACATCTTATGAAGGCTTTTAGTATTAATTTTGTGAATATAAACAAGATTTTGATTAGTTTCATTAACTCAACAATCACTAAGTCACGCTTTTCTCTTCAAAGTCTGAACTCTGATGGAGGATTTGCTGAAAACCTCTTGATTAAAAAGGCTTAACTATATCATTGCCAAGTAGAAGTGTTTTGTCTCAATTGTATTCAAATTTGACTGATTTCACAGCCCTAGTCTCACCTATAATAACTGGAAGTCATACCTGAGCTATTTTGGAGTGTGGAATGTATGTACAGATATAAAACCTAGCCTATATGACACAATAACAAGTGCACTTTATGGCACTTCTTTGGTGTTGCATCTATAGTAAGGAGACATGAAAAAGCAAAAGTGCCTTGCTACCAGACGAGTGGAGCTGATTGGAGCACTATCATCACTAACTCACTCTCAGGCCCTTCAGAGCCACTTACTGCGCTAAGGATTTATTGTGTGACTTCTTCCTTCACTGGCATCAATACCTCAATGTCACCTTTAGTAGGATTTAGCGCCCGGGCAGTCTCACTTGTCCTGTATATGGTTTCACTGTCAGCAGTGAAGTTACATCTTTTTCAGTGAGGATCCTGGGACATATTGAGCAGAAATAAGGACAATATGGTGTCAGATCTGTAAGCAGACATACTGTGTGTTAGCTACTTAATTTACTAAACAAGCATGCATTCTGATGTCTTCCTGGAACTGTCCAAATGACTTTAAGTGTCTTCTTGACTGGAGTTCAGGCAAAGTCAGAGCATAGATTTAACTTAAAGCATGCATCTGCTTTGCCTTTGTGAGCATCCTCTAACACTTTGAAGAATAGTTTAGTGTTGTGACTAAGACATAAGCTGAACAGTGGGATTTGACTTTCTGAAAATAACTTTATAATAACATTTTATTTTTGCGCATTGGCTTGGTTGACTTCCTGTATTGAGTTCTGGGCCTTCCCTTTAGGGCCGCTCCATAGTCCCCCATACAGCAAGTATAAGGCTCTGTGATTGAAATAACTACAACTTGAAATGGTGTTCCTTGTCATAAATCATATTCCCCCTCTCATAAGATTCACAGTGCCCCAGACCAGAGGATTTAAGGACTTAAAAAACGCTGACTTGACTACGCCTCCATGCCAACCCATACCAGACCTGCAGCACCAGTCACTTTAACATTCTTGTAATAACTTTATTTATGAACTGCAGCCAAACTCCACAAAACTTTGATTAGCCTCACTTACCCATTACCCACTTTACTGTAAGGACAAAACTCAAGATAGCACCAAGTCTAAAACTGCTTTTACAGACAGTTTTTCTCATTATCATTTTGCGTTAATAGAAAGCTGTATTTGACCATGCACTTGTTCAAGCGTTGCACAATTAGATTTCCTGACTTGTCCCTGGTGTAATAGCAATTCTATGTGACTATAATGAAAAATATCAATAATAACATAGAAACACACCAATAAACAGAATCAGAATGTAATTTTATCTTTGTGTATACAGCAATTATGTGTCAGATTGTTATAAATTGCTTTTTAATTTGCATACAGTGGAATGAGGCATCTGTTTATGGACAGAGCTGACACACATTACTGTGGCGACAAAGGCTATATTTAAGCTGCCTGACCCATTTAGACTGCTATTATCACTCTGTTGTTCACTGCTACACTGTCTAAAGACTTGGTCAGACTTAAATTTGTTGAAACAGTACACGTACGGCATGGCGCAAAGTAGCAATCAAAACTTGTACTTCAACTGCTACATTTTAAGTGTTTTAAAGATCCTATATTACACAAAATTGTCTCTTGTGAGCTGTAAGTCATGTTATAATGTTGTTACCTCGTCAAAAAATATACCTGAAGTTGTGTTTTGTTTCATTCACAAGTCACCCTTTATTATTGCTCTGTTCCACCTTGTGATGTCATGGAGTGGTAGTTTTCGAGTTAACAAGCACATTTTACCTTTTGTTTTAGTTGTAGAGATTCCAGGCTAAAATTATCCAAATGATTCTAGTGAAGGTGCATGGCGTTTAAAAGACAGTGGAGCACTTATTGTATTACCACATGATGACATCACAAGGTGGAGTGTTTTCTGTCTGAGAGAAGAACTCAGACTGAGAGAAGGGTTTTTGACTAAGATGTGCAGGAAGCAAACGCACCTCCAGATGTGTGAATGAGGAAACAACATTATAACAGCAAAAATAGAGTAATATGTCATTGAAGGTTTCGGGCTATGCTAAAATATTGTTGTTGAAGTTGTGGTCTGTTCCACTCATATGTAGCTGAAAATGCTGCTCTTTGCTGATACCTGAAATCAGACTGCGCTTATATATTGTCTTTGGACTCATTGTCATTACGTGGATCTGCTTTACATGGTGCCTTATATTAGCGTCACATGAACATTTCCATATAGAAAAAATGTGTCTTCCTCTGCATTTGACCCATCCTTCAAATTGTTAGAATGGCCAACCTGCAAAGTTTAATTCCAGTCGCAGCCATGTTGGGACGAGGGATACATTTCTTAAAACAGATCTTGGTCAGGACCAATAGGAAGTGGCATGGCCGTACTTCCGGCTCCATGGGCTCCAGTTCACTTTCTATTGAAAAACCTTTTGTTGCCACTTTCTCTGTAACTGCTGCTGTCAGGCTTGTCGTTCTGGGCTTAAAATGTTCGTATTCACCTGCTCTCCATGATTCTGGTGTTTTTATTTCACTATTGTGTCTGTAAATTAAGAAATGAATTTTAAGGTCACTCCTGCTAAACCAGCGATGTGAGGGCGAGAAGGGACCTCAACAGCCTCCCCGGATCCTTTAGTTGTGTCATGTTCCCTGTCTCCTCGTGTTTCCTCTTTCCTTCCCTCACGTGTCCGGAGCTGGGCGGAGTTCCTGGCTGCTCCCGCACGCACCTGGAGTCAATCATCATCATCTACACCTGCGGGGGATAAGAGGACCCAGGACCAGGCACTCGGTTCAGATCGTCCGCGTGTTCTACGACTGACTGCTCTTGCTTGGCTTTTTGGTAATGTTCCTGTTTTTGATTGCCCTGCTCATTGGATTTTTATGCTACTCTCCAGACCCCGCTCTTTGGACCAGCTCTGGACCCTCACCTCAGACCCTGCCTCCCTGCACCGGTACTGTTTCCCTCGTCTACGTCTCTGCACCTCTGTGTTCGCCCTGGAACCCGACCTGCACCCCTCACCCAGCTCCTCGTCTGATCTACCATCATTTGCTTGTATTATTCACTCCCTGTAAATAAACACTGTTAACTCTTCCCGAGTTCTGCGTTTTTGGTCCCTACACCTGACGTTACAACAAGTTGCTATGATATTTGAACTTCCAAATATGAACCTCAGCTCCAGATTTGCCCCTATAACTACTACCCTATAACTAACTACTCGCTGAGCTTCATGTGACTGGAGCCGAACACTATGGGGTGACCTCACACTCTTTTAGTCCACTTCTTTATACAGACTATGGTCAGGACGAATTTACCTGAGGATTAACCTTCTATTTTAGTACATCTAAGGAAACTGGAGTGCATTTATCCAGGCTCAGGAAAGCACCCAAACTTCACACAGGCAAACACCACAGTGGCCGGTTAATCAAAACTGTGACTGAACTTGTGCCAAAGTTTTGAAGCTTAAGACATTTGTATGTAAAGAGCGACACCCCACTAAGGGCTCTGAGCAAAAACTGGCAGCATTAATGTTTTAAAAGAGTAAAAAGAAACAGACACAAAACCTTGGTGCAAACACGTCCTAAATTTTATACAAAGCAAACGCATAATATGGGATCTTGAGTGTGTTCCAGGGATAAAGTGAAGGGAAATGCTGGATACAGTTGCTCGTGCAGAATGAAGGAGAATCACACCTGTGTTTATGGTACGTGGGTTGCAAAATGAAGCGTGTTGAGGTCTGACTAAATCCTAGTTTGTGGTTATTGCGCAGAGTAGAGATTAAGATTGTGCTCACTGGAACCATTTATTCTACAGTGAAATAAACAGAGATTAAAAAGTTCTTCCAAACAGTACCAACTCTCATGTACAAATGCAACGTCAATACTACCTGACAGAACGAGTGTCTTTCCTCCGTTAGCTTTGAGGTATTGGCTGCCATGCTGATAACTTCTCATTCCAACTCACCCCATTGCACTCTGAAGCACTCCTCCTGTGTTCAAATTGAAAATACAGAAGTACCGCAGAGTTTTTTGACATGTTTGTACTGCTCACACCAGGTGACAAGCCGAGGACAGCTCCCAGGGATCACCCTTACCCTCACCTCGCCATCCAGAACCAAATGCTTTGACAAAACTTTACAAAGATGTGTGGATCTGTCTCTCCAATTTCAGCTGGGTGTGACTGACAAGTGCATTAACCAATCAGTGAACAGCATGGTCCATTTGTGTCAAAACAAAAATGGCGGTTTAAGAGTAAAAAAGTAACAAACAACACAAAGGACGGAGAAAGAGCACAGATTTCTACAGAATCAACAGTCAACGCGATGTAAGAATTTTTCAGAGGAGATGATCAAACACGTGATACAAATGAGTCGCTGTGGTTGGACCGTTCTAAAATTAGGAGGGAGGTTTTTCACTCCCTGTGGTCTGATTCAAGTCCCTTTTGGAAGTGAGTGGTTTGTCAGGCAAGGATCAACCATGTGCGATGTTTATGAAGAGTTTTAACAGATCCAAGCTTGTGAACAGCACAAGCTTAGTACTACTAAATTAAAAATGGGCTGTCTTTTTATTGCAAATTGCATGTTTAAATGCTGTTTCTCTGCTAAAATCTCCTTTCAAACATAATAACTACTGTAGATTCAAACATAATAACTGCAGTAGATTCCAGCAGATGTACTAGTTGTTTTTTCGTGAGGTGAGGGTGGTTGGTCTTAGGTTCAGTTTTATGATTTGGTGTGCCTCCAAAATCCCACAATCTTCCTCTTCAGATCATGAGTCATGTCAGCTTTCTATTGACATCAAAATATCTCCTATTTTTCTCACATCTGCTAACTGAAGGCTCCAGTAAGTGTGACCATGAACACAGCTCCGATAGCATCTGTTTTGTTATTACCCAACAGCAGGAAGAGGAGAAAAAGGAACAAGCCCGTACCTGAGCGCTCTCATGATAACACGTGTGTGAGTTGTGTAATGCCTGTGGTGTTTTGAGGTGTGAAGTCACATGGTCCCCTCTGCGTCTGTTCTCAACCTGATGCCCCGGCTATTTTCTATATTCTATGTATGTTTCCAGCCAATTTAGATGATTTGCTTTGGTGACTCGAAAGACTGGATCAGTTTGAGGAGAGAAATGAAATGTCCTATTGATGTCGATATACGGTTGAAAATGTACCAGATGGCTCCCAATCACTGAGAATAGATGTTTGTAAAGTAGAAGTTTAGTAGTTTGTGCATAACACGTTGAGTCATACAACAGGCCTCCCCCATGTGTGGTTGTGACAGAATGTTTTGAGGGCTACATATTACGCAATAAACATTTGTAGCGCCTTGTCTTCTGGTGTTCCACAGTCTTGCAGCACATTCAAAAGATGTTTGACGTATTTTTTTTTTTAGAAGTAGACCAGATATCAAAACGGCCTGCCTGATTTTTCTTATTTTTCTGTTTCTCAGGTACAAGATCCTGGGGCCAGCTGTGAGTTTGTATCTTGTCTCTGCCTTATTTCTAGTGGAACAAGACCAGAACAGTTTAGGATATCGCTGTGTGTGATGGAGCAGTGATTTTGTTCTGTGCTCCCCCTGGTTTGCACTGTGTTTTGGTGATTAAATTAAATAGAAATTGCACACAAACAAATTAAAACCAAGGTCACATAATCTGTCAAAGATGTAACTTTTTTGGTTGAGGGTACGCCACCTGCTAGTGTATATATATATATATATATATATATATATATATCTCCACAGATCTGACCTGGGACTTATATATAGATATATTGAAGTTCTCCACAGATCTGACCTGGGACAGAAAAGAAGTTTAATACAGACAGAAACACCAGACAAAATGATATTCTAATACACTTTAATGAAGGCATTATTGTATACTACATTAATATTTGATTAAACTCTACTCCAACTATATCCAGTGGTGGATGAAGTACTTAATGTTGTTACTTAAGTAAAAGTGGAGATACAAACGTAAAAAGTTAAAGGTAAAAGTATCACATGAAAAGATCTACTCAATTAAAAGCAGCTGTTTAAAAATGTATTTCAAGAGTAAAAAGTAAAAGTATTTCACACAAGTTTAACATGTTGTGATATTGATTGACTGAAAAGCTATATTTTTTGGTCAACAGTAACAGTTTGCTTAAAGCCGAAGCTTGAACTCGAAAACTTTAGTCAGGATGTTACCACGAACATGGCAAAAATAACCCTTTAAATTATATGAAAAATTCTTTTTACTTTTCAGTCCTGTTCAAAAATGTAGTGGAGTAGAAAGTACAGATATCTGCTCTCAAATGTAGTAAAGTAAGTAAGTAAAAGTAAAAAGTATCCAGTGTAAAATTATACTTTGCTAGTATGCGTTACCTTCCACCCCTGACTATATCATATTGCACATTGTATGGCAGTGTCTGAGCTTATTTCAAATGCGCATTTTCTAGGGTCTTTTATAGGTTACAATGAATGAAAACACATTAGTATGTATATGGCTTTCGCTCTGTCACAAAAAATAAAGTTATTCTTAATAGAAAATCTAACAAAAGAACGGCAAGGAGCCTTTGGTAATATTTCGGCTGACACGCTACATTCTCCTCTCCATATTCCACTTGACAAAAACATACATAATTCTACGCACATCGCTCTTTGTGTGCATGATTACCTTCCTCGTGATGGCCTTATTCTTGCAACCTTTTTTTTTATGATTTCTTTACTATATATGTTGGTCAATTTCACTCCGTTTCACCCAGCAAGTCAACTCCACATCGTGCAAAGTCAAACAAAATGATCCCATCCAAGTTCCCCGTTGAGCGCTAAGGCGAGCTGGCTTCTGGTATTGTACAAATGAATAATGCATGACACTCAGCTGTTTCTCAGAATTCGGCAACACCCACATAATCAAGACAACAAAGACACAAGCCAGTGACTGTATATGCAAATCTATGGCCCTTTTGTAGGTTTATGTTAATGGAAAGTAATTAGTTCTGCTACAAATCAGAGGAAGAAGTGTCCACAGATGTCCCTGCCCGACACCGGTGAGGTTTTGTGCTAGAATCTGTCAAAATACGATGGGAGTTCTTTTATTGAGAATGGCTGTGCTGCTGACAACTCACAAGCACCTGGTGTAATGTGCGGTAATAATAGTCAGGATAAGTGCGGCTCTCCGAAGGTAACTCTGGTGTGTGTGTGTTGTATTGGTTCTGTTCATTCATAAGACGTAAATAGATGCTTTGAGTTGGACAAAGTGGTAATTTGCAATGAAATAAGAGTAGGATGTGTGACTACTAAAACACCTGTCTATAAATGATTATGAAAATTATAGATGGCGGTGTCAGCTTTGTAAAGGAATAAACATGTAATAATTTGCCGCTGTGACGTTCTTATAAAGACAATGGCACTTTCAGACCTCGCATTAAAAAGAGAAGAGATTTTTTGTATTATCAAGGTGTTATGGCTTATATTGGATCTCCATGCATGCCCGTCCATGCCTAAAAGGATAAATTGTACTTTAAAGCAGGCCTATTATGCATAAATCAACTTTTTAGAGCTTTTAACCATGTCTTTCCTCTTTATTTACCCAAAGTTGAATTTCAGTTGCTTTGTGCATGTTTGACCAATCTTTAATCGCTTATTTTCAAGACACTATATTGCCAATCAGTCCCCGTTTTGCTCTGTACTTTCTTCGTTCTCCAGTCTGTAGTTATCCATCAGAGGTGCTGACTCTTTGCTGTGATGACATTTACGACGACGTCAGCTTTCATTGGGCACCGCAATTTTCTAACATAGAAGTCAGCTGATTTGTTTCTTTTATTAAGTCGTTTTAGATGAATCTTGCAGCTTAAAATGTGCAAATTATAACGTAATGATCCACATGCGTCATAAATTATAGCTATAGAGAAGAGACAAGTACCATATGTCTTCTTTAAATTACAGATGTAGTGCACTGTTGTATTTAAGAGTGAGTCAGAAAAGCTCAAAATGCATCATTGTTATACAGTTTCGACATTAGTGAGCGGTGCACTGTGTAACTTTTGGTCTGCTCAATGGAGATAGCAACATTTAATACTGTACTGTGGAACATTCCAGGTTAAGTACTGACATTTCCATGGGGAGGTGGTGGACCCTTCACCAGAAAGGTTTTAAGAAGTTTGTGAAGTGTATTTGTGAAGTGCCCACTCCCTAACGTGAAAATATGTTTATGTATATTATTTTCATACTCACAGTCCAACTTATACTGCAGTACAGACAGACATGGAACCATCATAGCCATGAATACTAGCACTCTCTCATGTGATGAAAGATTTCTGCGGCACTACTCTACCTCCGTCTATAATTATGAGGCCGTAATGCCAATCACATTAAAGGACATTCATTCAGAGCGGTGGAAAATCAGAGGGGACATAGCCTCGGCCGTGAGAGGTGAAGGGCTGGAGCACTGCACCAAAGACACAGTCCACATTAAAAGCTTTAGTCATTAATATTTAACATAGTAGAAAGTGTACTGATTTGTGTCATGGTCGACTAATGCTACTTACATGGCTGCAAATTTACACAGCTTGAGTTTTTTGTGGGTTTTGGTGTATTTTTAAGCTCAAAACATGACACTTTTTATACTAGAAAAGACAAAATTACGACTGTGACTGTGCCAGCCTACAGTGTATAATGATAGGTTATCTGGCAATGCGGCGTGTAATCTTCCCGCAGATGTGAAGTGTGGCGTAAAGGAACAAAATTGGGACTCTATCATTCTGAGTGACTTCGTGAATGGCTTCAATGGGCTTCAGTGATTCTCAAACGATGGGGCAAGGACTGGTGCCGCAAAAGATACCTCTTAAGTGTAGACCTATTTAGTCTACTTTTGTTATGGCTTTATTCTTGTTTTGCTCTTTATTCTGGACCGGCATGTCACATTAAAACTGGGACAAAACCATGACCAAACCCAAAACTTAACCTGGAGTACGCCAGAACAAAACAAGGACTAGAACAGGTCTATATTAGGACTAAAATAAGCTTGATTTAGAACTTGGTAGACCTGGTTTAGTTCTTGAGTGTATAGATCACAATTTCAATTTTATACAGTTTTTAAAAGGTAAAAACAGCTCCCTGCTTTTTCTGAAAGTCCAAATGCACCTGTCACTCACTCAGATCCTAACAGAGGCTGAGCAGTAGGAGATGTCTGTCTGCGTTTGAGTATAGTATAGGGCTGTATTGATCCAGTCACGTTCAATCCAATTACTAGTTTGGCTTATCCTAGTTTAGTCCCTTTTAGTCCTAGTTTAGGTCTAATCAAGTCCTAAGTCCTCAAGTCCTAATCATACCTGGGCCAGAACTGGTTTAGACTTTTGTTTTAGACCTAGTTAAAAACTGTTTAGCTTGGTGTTCTGTGTTTCCATATTTAGCTATGCATTTATCTCTTAATCCCCATTATCCCTCGGCATAAGTCTGGAGCAGATTGAGTTCATTACAGACTTGGAAAACCTTTTTTTTTTTTTTTTTTTATTTCAGAAATGGTATTTGGTGAAAGAGGTTCCACAGTACACAGACCTGTTTGCTGCTTGTCAGTCCTGGTCAATCATACTGTAGCTCTTATGATATCCATCACTATGGCATGCACTTAGGCAGTGACATATGTGCTCTAGAGTTTTCTGCCCATTTGAACTCGATAAACACTCTCATGTTTCATTCATGAAGCTACGACAAAAGTGCAGCTCTGAGTCGAAGTCCATGGGGCCTTTTATGTGAGTTTGGAATAATAACAGGTTTATTAGTGCTATGATAGTAAAATTACAGATGGGATCGTTGGCGTCTGGGTATTCACTGGTTTAAAATGTCAAAATAATTATAGTATAAAGGCACAAATGTCATAGTGTTTATAGCATTCTAATATGGCCTGAATGTCACTTAGATACAATGACGGGATGGTAACTGTAACCTATCCCTCTCATTATGTGGGCTTCATATAAGTGTCAGTGGCACTGGTTTTGTTAGGTTTTGTTCCTCTACGTCTACTGGGGCAGCTGATAAGTCCTTCCACTAAATCAAAAGTTGGAAGATTGATCCCCAGTACTGTCAATGCTGTACATTTGACAGCATTGACACTTTGCCTACCTCTTGACCATTGTCTGTTATGTATAATTGTGTGAGTTTGTGTGATGTTTTTTCTATTTGAAGCATCATTAAAACATTATGTAATTTACACATATGCTATTTAGGTGTATGAGAACTTTTTCCCGTTCAAAAGATATAATATGTGTGTAATACAGTCTATTTTTTGCCGGACACTGCAGCCCACCACAAACTTTTCCCTTAATAATTTAATAGTGATTGTGTGAACATGTGCAGCTTCAAAGGTGGTGAGCACAGCAGAGCAGCAGAGCAGCAGGGCTCTGGCCCTCGTGCTGGTGTCACATCACAACAAAACTGGTCAAAAACTGGAGTCTCAGCTGGACCCGGTGCAGTCTGAGCAAGACTTTGTATTCTCACATACCACCACTAGGTCCTATCTACATTAATGCTATCTGATAGTGTGCCCGCTTTGGCCTGTGAGAAGAAGACCAGAGAGCCTGAACTGAGGTGAAACCAACTTGCACATGGTAGCTTTAAATTATCTATCACTATGGCAGCTGTCTTAATTTCTTATTCTGAAACCCATGGATATATAGGATATAGGAGTATTCTTTATGCTCCAAATTACTGCAACAGGCATATCCATAGCAGTTGTTATTGTGAAAGTAGCAGATGCTGTCATAACTTTTGTGAGAGAATTAGGGCATGATTCACCAAAATATATAGGAACATAAAATCTCAAAGTGTCCCACCGCTGTAGTGAGGATAGGCCTGAACAGAAAGAGTTGGGGAAGTGAGGCTGTAATTAGAGAGGTGAGCGCAGTTTGCTGGACCATAAACAAACTCTAGTCTCTGGCACTATCACCAGAGCGTTGTGATCTCTGCTCTCCAGTCTGTGGTCCCGAGTCAGGGCCAGTACAAGCTGCTCTGCCATCCACTTCACACATAATACCTCAGGTTCAGAGACATGCCAGATATTATAGTCGTCTAAATATAGGGACTATACACAGAATGTCTGCTTACCTGAAACTGCATAGAACAATTTTTCGTAAATGTGCACTGTGCATCTGTGTTATCCCTCAGTCGTCCAGTATGAGACATACTAAAAGGAAAATGTTATTCTGCCAACTGGACAAAAAGTTTATTGAGTGAAGACATTTCACTGCTCATCCAAGTTGCTTTTTCAGTTCTGGTTAGATCGCTGGTGGACACTGCCTCATATCTATCTGAAGGGAGAAGCTAACTACACTAACTACACTTTCACTGTTTTTCTTTTAATAAAGCTGCACTATGTAACTTCTGGAGGTGGGGCATGCCACCTGCTTGTCTCAGTGTAGTTGTTATTACTTTGCCTGGAATGTTCTTTGGCTTTGAATACATTTACATCATTTACGCCATTAAAGCTGTTTTTATTTCTTACAAAAACATATATTTTGTGAGTGGTTTTGCCTGGGATCCGACATGTAACTTGGCCTGGAGACATCACCTGCTTGTTTCCATGGAAATGTATAAACATAGTGCCATGCTGTGAAACATCATCTTACAAATCATTTATTCATACATTTACATTTACACATAAATCTGGACATAGGAGTGGGCAGTGATAGAGAGATTGCAGTGCTGCACAGTACTGGGGACACTAGTGTATAACCCAGCTCCACATGGACACAATGTAAGATGCGAAAATGAACATGGTTTTTAGACTTGTTCTGACTTTAGTTGTCCGGATACACACTACAGGGAAATATTTGCATACTTTCCAAGTTAACCAAATACCTACCCATCATGCTTTGCTTTCAGTTTTCAACTTTTGCATATGTGTTCAGACATTTGTTTTAAATGTCCTTCTATTCGAACATGTACAAGACATTTTTGTCTATGTTTTCTGGCTGGATGATTGATGGTTTTATTGATCTGGTTTGATGTATCCCTTTTGCATTAGTGTTGTCCTGATACTAACATTTCTAATCTGATTTCAATACTAAGGAACAGGCTTGATCTTCAATACAGATTCAGACACCATGGTGATAATAAAAAAAACACTTTTTATTTTGATAATAGAATGTGATTTTCAACATTAAAACATTGCACTTTTTTAAAACATATTTTCACACGGTCGTTATCTGTATAATCCAGTCGTCCAGGTAGACTCCATACCGGACCATGGGTGTATATAGGGCTGTCATCATAACAAATTTTGATTCTGAAAATATCACAATAAATGATAATATTGCAATGAATTCATATCACTTTCACAATAACCTTAAAGCAGAATAATCACAGTTAGTGATTCATATTAAACATAATGTGCCCAGCAATATATAAATAGTACAAAGAAACACTAAAGTAGTTAGTTCTCATATCTATAATGTATCATCTAAGTTCATAATTGGACCATCTATAACTCAACTCAACTGTCATCAAATAGGCCTAATACTGCAGATAATTTCTCCATTTACTCAAAGTACTTAAAGATTCCATATTACTCCATCCTCTGATCCATGTTATAAAGTTGTTTCCTCATCACAAACAGACCTGGAGTTGTGTTATGTTTCATTCAAACATCTTAAACACACAAACCCTGCATATTTAGGCTGAGTTCTTCTCTCAAACTGAAAACACTCTGTTCCACCTTGTGATGTCATCATGTGGTAATACAGGAAGCGCTCTACTGTGGTTTTTAAACTCCACACGCCTTTACTAAAACCATGTGGATGAGTTCAGCTCTGGAATTACCCATCTCGACTGAGCTAAAGGTAAAGTGTAGCTGTTAACTTGAAAACTACCACTTCATGACATCACAAGGTGGGGCATTTTGAGCTTTGGAGAACAGTTTGGTGTAGATGGATGACCTGTAACATATGGTACCACACCACCAAAGACATACCGCCTCACACACATTTCTAAAAAAAAACAGCACACTCACACATCTCACACACACACCTAAAGTACGCCATTTCTAAAAAAACACATTCAGTTTACACACACACACACACACACACACACACACAACACCATACCAATTTATTTCACACACACACACGCAACCAGTCACTTTTAGTTATACAAACTGTCTTTCTTTCACACACATTCACTGATGGATTGCTTTGATATTAGCCATTTCTTTGTCACATGTGCAAACTTCTGAAAACTTGTGCATGTTATACCGTGTTACTCCAAATTAGGCTATTTTCGTGTTGCTTGCGTATATGTGACGCTTGTGTATGTATAACTTTGCTCATTTTTACCCACACTCAAAAAAAAATGCGAAAAAAAAATCTACTGAATCATTTATACACTTGCGGGACATAGTATGAAAATGTGTGAATGATGAAATAAACTATCAAACCTCAGTCTGACTCGGATTGAGCTCATCTCTTTGGGCTACGCCGCTGAGTAACACGATCGACCCCATTCACACTCACACAGCGCTCTCAGCCTGTTAAAATATTAAGATCTGTCCACATAAAGTAAGCCCATTCTGCTCTCATAAAGCGCAGGTTTGATAAGGGAAAGTGGTAATGAGGATGTCAACTATCTCTAGGTGATGGACCCTGTTCCAAGTGCACATACAATGCAGTCTCCTGTTTCCATGGAGACCAATTATGATCCCAAGCAACTGCGATTCTTGCAAACATCCCTTTGAAGTGTTTTATCTCAGAACCATCTCGATTTGGATGTACCGTGGAGTTGCTGGAGATAGTGTGAGCTAGGTCAGAGGTGATCTTGTCCTAAATGTGTTTGGATTTCCTTTCGAAGTTGTGCTGAAGTGGCTGCTCGTGCAAAGTGTGTCATCACAAGGCCGTGCTGTAGCAGTCTGAGGAGACTGGCTAAAATTAGGAGGAGTGCAGTATGTAGACCAGGTGAGGTGCACATGGCCTACCTAGTCTACAACGTGTCTACTGTGCTCACGAGGCTGTGCGACACAACTTCTTTTATACATCACACTCTACATGTCAAAAGTTTATATAATCTGTTGAGACTTGTGTCACTCAAAAAGTACAAGCTGAATTTTTAAAGTTTCAGGTGTCTGGAAAATGTTAATACATGTGTGACATGGCCTACATAAAGTACAGTGATTTGCAGATCTCATAAAATCACAGTGACCTAAGCTTGCGTTGGCCTGGTTTTCATTTCAGTAAAAACTATTTAAACCGATGTAAGTGCCGTGAACTTTGCCCCAGAAAAGATCACCCGTGTACTTTTAGGTTACTTGATCTAATCTTCTTGTACTTGATACTCGAGGCTCTCATCGCTGTTTTGGTTTTATTCAATTCTGCTCTTGAAATTCTGTCTTGTGACAATTAGTATCTGGAGTGGCTTTCCTTCTCAGTAGCAGCTCTCATATTGTAAATGTAAACATGTGGTGTGTAATGAAGGCCCTATAGTCTGTTAACATAAAAGGATGACTTTGTGATTTAATAAACAGAGTCAGTTTCAACCACTCCCCATTCAAGAGCAGCCGCCATCTGGCAATAACTTATAGTTCTGTGAGCAAATAAAGCCTGCAGTAAAACCATTATTGATTCCTAAATCAAATTGGATCTAATGACTTCTTCTATATGGCATAGGTGCAGAGGGTCAGAGGCACTGAGGGAGATGGGCTGAAATAACATTTAGGACCATATGTGAAATGTGAACTCATACTGAGGCACGAATGTCATTTTGTGGGCAAAAATAAGTAATGTACCTCTATACCATCAACCCAAGAGTAGTCTTATTAATGCTTGAACAAGGAACATTTCTCGCTCTAGAAGACATATGGCCCATAAATGGTCTTATCTATAATTCAATATTAATGTTTCCATGACATACATTAGCACAGACATCTAATATTTTGTTTAACATGATGAATATATGAACATATGAATGCAAGACATGCTTTCAAAGAGCCGCCGATGGAAGTAAGCAGGGAGCTGTCATTTCAACTCAGTGTTACTGACCCAACTTGTTGATCTCTTAGTGGTACAGGGGCATGTGCGGGTGCCTGGTGGCAGAGATGGACAGTAACAAGGAGGTTATTTGATTCTAGCCTTCAGAACTGTAAGACTTGGGTGTATTTTGGGTGTGTCTCATTTAACCTTGTGACAGATGCACACAGGTAGATGAATACACAGCTGAATACACGCCTTCTCTACTGTTTACATCTGACAAAGTGAATTCTATATGTTTCAGTTGGAAGAGTACCTTTGTTTGCCTTTCCAATATACAACATCACACTTTTCACAAGGCGCTGATTTATACTTTCTGTCACATCTTGCCTTCAAACTATTCTTAGGCCCAAAAATCCAAATGTGCAAGTTTCTCAGCTCGGGTTGTACGTGTTGAGGAGCTGGTGTTTTTTCTTTCATGAAGGCGCTCCTAAGCAGACTGGCAGCTCATTACTGTGATTGCCAGTCTTCTGTTTGCAGGAGTGGGGTGTGAGGATCAGGCTGTATGTGCGTGTATGTGCATGTGTGTGTGAAAGTGAAGGAGGGGCTCTGTCTAGACCACTGCTGCGAGATGAATGCTGTGCAAGAGAAGGTGACTTTTGTCATTGCTGCATGACAACGCCATAAATACAAAGGCTATTGTATTAATAAACATGTTTCACTTGTTGAGAATAGCACATGACATTTGGGTGATTCATGGCCACCTTAGTGACGCCCTGTGCGACTCTGGGAGATCCTATAAATGAAAGGTTTATCACCGCTCCAGGCAAGCGCTCTCATATTCAGCTTCTCCTTTGCACCATGGTCAGCGTGTTCAAACTTCGTTCTACTAAGCACCAACAACTTTGTCTGACCATCCAAAAGCACACATCTGGACAATACTTTACAAAGATGGACGGACTGCTCAGTATGCTTACGCTCTATCCAACAAACTGTGTTTTTTAAGTACAGAGGTGTTAGTGCACAAGGACAAAACAGTGGCCAGAGCTGACGAGGAAAATCAACAACCAGCCTTACAAAGGCTGTTTATTTCAATCATTTGCTTTTTAGAAACTATTATTGTAGATCGTGTTTTGTTAGACTACTACTTTAGTAGTACTCTAATTAAAATGTGAAACTTTGTAGACAAACTTGAACATAATACTTAAAGTCGCTGGAGGAAGAGGATATTTGGACTAGATCATTCCCAAGGTTTTTAAAAGATACCGTTTCTCAGATTGTCAGTTTAGCCTTGTCAAGTATGAAAGATAGTGTGTGGTGTGGTGTGTGGTTTTGGAGGTTAAATTCTCAATCTTACAGATTGAGATAAAACTTCAAGTTCAGCATTATTTCAGTTACAAATATTAAATGCTCACTTTTGATTATTTATGACATGAATCATGAAAATGATTAGGGGCTGTTAGGGGACATGATGTGACCCAAATAACTGAGGTCTTTTTGTCAGTTCTGTTTGTCTGAGGTCTGTTTGTCAGTTGCATGTGTGACACATAGAACAAGCCCACACGTACAGGCTCAGGGTTTTGTTCTGGAGCGGCTGGAGTGAAGCTCAAGTGTCAAAAAGAGGGCTTCAGATTCACCTAAAAAAGAGTGAGAAAATGTCTAGTTCTGACCCTTAATTATCCTCCACTTGGTTAAACCTATTCATGATATTGTAAAAGAAGTGGCCTGGAAATCCCGTGGACAGACTTGCAGATCATTGTGGCGTCTCCCTCTGGTCTCACGCGGACGGGGCGTGGCTTTGTAAAGGGGGAGGGTGCAGGCAACACGCTGCTAAGTTTTCAAACTGCCCGGCCAAACAAAGTGCCAAGCCAAGCAGGAAGCAGGAGCGTAACCTTGGAACAGGGAAACGCGGCGCACTGTGTCCCACTCCAACTACAGGGACTTTTGACTCTGTGCGCCTTCACGGACCAGGTGAGCTGCGTCTGTGCGCGCTCAGGTGATTGTACCAAAGCCAGAGGAGTCTACGGTGTTCCGCTTTGTCGTATTCATTGATTAATCAGATTTATTGTGAGCGCACAAAGCCCGTGTGTGCTTTATCTGGAGCGCCCGCCCATTGGGCTTTCTGCGGAGCGATAGTGGGAGATTGATGATAGTCTCTGGGATTTGCCGTGGAGAGAGAGACAGAACGAGCCGCTGTGGACTGGTCTGATTTGCTCTCTCATCAGTGGAGGCAGGAGGGCGGCTTATTACGGGCTGACATCAAGATCTGCTCCCTCTGAAGTCTTGTTAGAGGCGCTAACCATCACATAGTTTGGCGCTGTTCGCTCTGGTCTGGAGGCTGCCTGGGAGAATCGCCTCCGCAGTCTCAGATGCGTAGTAAACGGGGAGGAGTGGGCTGGGTCGCCTAGACGCCCGGTTTCCATACATCCTTACGCACACGTCGTCAGTGATAAAAGAGGAGATAGGTGAGGGTGAAAGCGAGGGGAACGGACGCACACTGTGGAGCTTTTTTCTCTTTTCCCTTCGCAGCTGGACGCACGAAGGCGAGAGTCGGACAGTGGCGGTGAAAACCTCATTTGACTTTCAAACACGAAGCCCCAGAGCTTTGACTCCCCTTTTGTCGCTTGGGATTCTTCTTCCTCTTTTCAAGATAAGCGGTTAACGACAAGATCGAGCACAGAAGATTTGACTGACAGACTATAGAGAAAGACATCGCCTTCTCCTCATCGCCATCCAAAGGGAAATACTACAAGTGATAGATCTGTGGGGCAATGGCAACCAGTGCGCTCCGGCTTCTCCTCGCCTGTGCCCTGCTTGGTAAGTAGCCTCAAGCGAGAGGAAAACCTTTGATTTAGTGGTGGATTCTTCTGCGCACCTGTATGAGACTAGTTGGTGGACAGAAGAAGGACAGAAGGAAGCTGGTTACATTGATAATCTTTAGTGTGATGTAGCAGATGCCACTGAACAGCTGTGCGCACGGTGAATATAGGTTAATGTCATATTTGGACTTGAGTCACAGATTAACACAATGATCAGGGTACAGGCAGTCTAGCCGTGTGTGCCATTGTAAAACTACACCGTACAGTAGCGTCATCACTGGCACACCTGGGGCCCCTCACACACCCCCTCATGTGAAGTCATCCTGCTGCTTCTTCCCCCAAATTAACTCATCATAAGTCACTGCGGCTCAAGTTTGGACACCTAATCGTGATCACCATTGTTGATTACTCACAGTTCCAAACCGTGCATCCTCCTGCCTGTCCCAAACAAACACCAGATGGCTTTTTTTTTTCCTCTCAGTTCCTGGATGGGGCAGCCTGACAGCACCACCAGAGGGAGGAGGAGGGAGGGAGAGAGCGTGAGGTGGGACAGGGGGGTGGTGATAGTGGTAGAAACCCAATGGAGAACCCCGCTTTGGCCCAGAGGATTAACAGCGGCAGTCAGGGTGATATGAATGTATATTTAAAACATGTATGAAGTCTTTGATCATCAAGTGTTCTGAATGTGTCTGATGGTAATTGATAAGTTGTATGTTGTATGGTGGCAAAGTGAAAATCGCATTTGAGTTTTCTTTCAGTTGAGCTGTTGCTGCACAGTAATAAGGCGTGTTTTACTCCAGATGCCCCACCAGATCCCGTCACCGACTTGATTTTTGATTGGTTCCAGCTTGATTCCAGTAATGTAGAGCGTTCCATCTACATCTGTGCTCCTGCGTGACACGATCAATTCACTGTCTGACGCACGTGCACATCTTCTTGACAAGATTTTACATGTTAAGATTGGAGCTAGTTACGTCAAATGAGTTTTTTACTGCCTCTTACATAATTGTGAATCACAACAGGATGGTTCAGGTGTTGTGAAATGATGTAATGCCCTTTATGCCAAGTGCGAGAACACAGTTAAAAAAGCCTTACAGTGCAAAATCTACTGTAGCACCTTACTCTGTACTCGTGTGTTGAAACGATAGAAGCGGCTTCCATCATCAAAGCAAAAATATAATCCGATTCAGTTCTATTTTCAGAATGTGTATGTGGTAAAGAAAATGTATGAGTTGCAATGTAATCACCTGTGTCATTCGGTGACGTGGAGAAATGGTCTAGAATAGAAGGTGGGTGGCAGATGCAATAGCTCTATGGAGGATCGGTCTTAGTTAAAGTTGGCACTTTTGGGGGCATGCAGATCCCATTTTGAAGTTATTATTTATGATGCTGACTGTGCAGTGAGGGATGGATCTGGGTGCCTATGTTATGGAGCATATAAAAAGGTTGCCCAAAGCTATGAATGTTTATTAGTTTCGCAAATATGATGTCTGGAAGTCAGAAAGCTGTGGAGTGAGTTCGTGAAAGGCAGAGGAAGGAAAAATATGTAATGGTACATTTAGTATAAGTAATTTTACAGTTTTGCTAAATGGTAGTTAGCTATCTAGTTACTACCAAAGCGACTTCCACTAATAGTCTACAGATGTTGCAATCAAACTCAATCACTTCTGGATGAGTGCTACTAAGAAAGTACATTTTATTCCCAAATGTACTTTTCTTAACTTCTGTACTAAAATTCAGAAACATTCACACCAAACTCTAAAGGAACTTGCTCTCTTTGTGCGGTGGAACCTGGTGTTATTTGAAAAAGAACCCAAAGTGCTCAGAGTGTCCCGTTTATTCAGCTACAGTGACAATATAATACTACGAGCCTGGCTGGTTTAACTGTGCAATGCCTGAGTGCTTTCCATTTACTGGGCACTGAACAGAGAGGTTAGCCATCACCCAAGAAGAAGCCAACCTTAACCTGATTTCCAATATTGGCTACTGAGAAAAAGCTGGAATTTTCCACTCGCAAATAACCAAGAGCTTATGTTTAACTGTCAAGATGGACGCCGTCACTTTGTCACATTTGTGATAAGCTGATATTTTATTTATATCCTTTATAGCTCTGCCAAATCTGCGAGACAGGTGCGACTTCCATCCAATTACTGAACATGTTATGAATGCATTTGCACAAGATGAGTGTCAAACACATATGGATGGTGTGAGTGCAGTGAGGGCTAAGGGAGACAGGTGGCAATGAGTGTCACATATGAATATTTAAAAATGTTTAGCTTTTTATGTTTTTAAGTAAGCACTGATCAATGTAATCATTTTTGCCTTTTTCCTCTCCTTGTGCTCGTGTGCAGACTTGGACCAGAACAAATTTTCCACTGGCTGAAAACACTGTAGAGTCAGAGGTTTTATCACAATAGTCTGTGAACGAAATTCACAAGCTAGATATTTGCTTCAGTGGTACAGTGCAACATAAAACAATGAATAATAATTATGAATATAAACTATTATAAGGAATTAAATGTACTGTTATTACTGCTGATAAAACAGGGCGACAGTAGTTCAGTTGGAGTGTTTATTCACTGGTTGGCGGTTCGAATCTCACTCTCGATATAGACGTCATTGGTTGAGCGGTCAAATCCACAGATCAATGCTGTTTTTGTGTCCTTAGGCAAGACACTTAACACCCCCTCACCCCTTTCTGCGTACACTGGCGTATGAATGTGTGTGAATGGGTGAGTGGTTCCTTGATGTGAAGTGCCTTGAAGGTACAAACGTGCTTTATAAAAATGTGACCATTTGTGATTTACTAGTACAGTATGACTACTACTTTTACATATAAATATTCTTAAAAAATTATAGTAATTATTGCATATTCTCTTTCTCTTATTCAGACAAATATTTCACTGGCTTAATTCACTACTACTACTACTACTACAGCTGCAAATACTATTGCTACTACTACAATTACTACTACTACTACTGTTACTTCTAAACCATTTTTGACAGCCTATTTTGACACTGAGTTTGCAAAATGCTGCTCTTATTATGTTTATATTGATCCTCTATTTAGTGCTGCTGCTGTTGCTTCTACCCTCTGCCTCTGTGCCAGTTCAGCGTCGTTTTATATAGTGCTACTACTGACTTCCAAGTAAATCTAGTAATAAGTCCAGTAACACTGTCCAACTTTAAGTACAGATGGTGGAAAGGCAAGCCTCCATAATTGACCCAATCAAACAACAGGATGCTACTTAAGAGCTTATTTCCTTTCGAGGCTTACAATGACAATTCTCTTTTTTTCCCCTCTCAAAACTGATTTTCTACAGTGTATGGAAGAACGACTTGTGGCCACTTAGAGCCAGAAGTGATTGCGTGAGATGTGTTGTTAAGGCTGTCACCAGTAAAGTGGCTGTGAGAAAAGAACTGTATTTTCTATTTCTGGCAAACACACTATTGGGAGTGTTTAATTAGGATTAAAGTGGGATATGACAAGGCGGAGTAAGTTGTATTTGTGCCTCTAATTGCAATGTATGGAGTTGTTATTGCCAGTATTAAAGCATAATAGGACCAGTTCACACTCGGGGGAGTTAGAGTCTTTTATTATACATTGCTGGGAATAAACTAGGTCTGAACTTCATCCGTACTGGGTGCCATCTTATTGAATTTAGCATCATGTAAATGGGAACAAACCAAGACTGAAATGTATCGGGTAGGACTGAACCAGCAGGTGTAAACCAGGGGGCTTAAAGGTGCACTATGTCACTTTTCTGCGGGGAAGTCAACTACCTGGTTGTCTCGAGATGTTAGTGCTTGGCGCTAAAATACATGTGATCTTACTGTGATGGCTTGTCATCACAGATGGATCATGGAGATGGATAAGTTTAATGCTATACTGTGGAACATTCCAGGTAAAGCAATAACATCTCTATGGAGGCAACAGGGTGGACAACTAATTTAGAATCAGGTTTTAAGACTCCTTAATACCACTAGAATAATCCTTTTTTTAAAAAAATTCTCACCCTGCCACTCCCTCTGCCCTGTCTTGTCCTGTCCTGACAGGTGCGACCCCCCCCCCCCCCCCCCCTCTCCCACTCTCCACCCTAAAATGTGTGAGATGGTGTTAACTTGTGTGGTCAGACTGCCTGGTTGTCCTGGATCAGCTGTTGCTGCAGTGTGAATGCCTTCCATGTGTTTGGGAGCCTCAGCTGACACAGGGGAGAGTGCTGTCTAGACTGAGGGATTCCACACAAGAATGTGCTGTCATCACAATCACATTTCTGATATTGTAATGTGGGGTTTGTTTATTCCACAAAATTATGTCATTATGAAATAATAAAGTAGCATAAACACTGCAAACCATGTTAATTATTAGTTATTAGTTAAAATGTCTTACTCGCCTTTCCGCTTTTTGTTGACTTTTTTCACGTTCTGTCCTTCCTGTGTGATGAGTTTTCTATTGATTTGCATTGGTTTTAACAGCTGCCATTCCTCATTAACCCTGTCCATTTATTGGGACTTCAGACTGACACAAAGGCAATTTACATGGCCTGCATTAGATACTAGATTTTTTTTAATGATAACCACAGGATGCTTGCATAGAATTAGATTCATGTCCTGGTTTTAGACTTGTTATTGATCTGATTATACCATCGGTTTAAAGGTAGTTCAATGCTTTATTTTAATTCATATTAGATTCTTAGATACTCAAAAAAGGATTGATACTCAATGCTGATACCATAACAACAGTAAATATAGTTTTTTTTAAAGACAAAGTAGTAGCTTCTTTAATTTTACAATGCGGTTTCAGATTTCAAGGTTTGGCCCATTTACATGATTTTTTTTGTATTGATACTTGTTCAAATGAGTATCTAGTTGCAACTCTAATTTCATTGTCATTGAGTATCAGGGTATGGATTATTTGACAACCATAGTTCATATGTAAATCTTTCCTATTTATCAAATCAGTGTCATAGATCATATCATTTCCTTTATTCACAAGTAATTATAGCATATGCTTTTTTTTTTTTTTTTTTTGTCTTATCTCGTCCAGCCATGATTCTATTCACTTATATCCTTGCAGTGCATCTTATACTCTCTTCCCGACAATGGAAAGAAATGACACAGACCTTTTAAGAACTGCAATTTTCTCTAAATGCATAAAGAGCCATTGAAGATAAGGAAGCTTCAGAACCGCTGCAGATATTTTTAACTCACAGTCTGTTCCATCTTTTGTAAACATTAGTAGTACTAATTATCTTTGGGAGAATACAATTGAAGGAATGCTAGTAGAAGAAAAGCTTAAGTGTGAACTGTGGCTGTGGAAAAACATGATATTTACTCTTGATTGGGTCTGTTTCCACCTAAAACAGATCCTGCTTCTTGCATTAGAGGTAAAATATGGGCTTGCAGCTGTCTGTGAGCGCTTTTGTTGCTGCTATCACTGGTATTCAATGGGCTTTTGTTTGCATCACAGGTGTCTTTGTGTATACGCGTGGCACAGTAGTTTTGTATGGGTGCGTTTGCTTTGAAATCTGAACACTGAGTCAAGCAGCGTGAACTAAAGTAAAAGAAAAAACTGTCTAACTTTCACTACTGGCTGTATGGAACAGTCTAAGTGATGTGCTGTGCATATTGTTAACACTTTATGGGTCAAAAATATTAAAATACAGTAAGTACATTATGTGAAATGCCTTTAAGAAATAGCGACTTTTTTGGATTTGATGATTGCAGCACATACAGTAGCACTAAAGTTGAGAGGGGGTTAGGAAAAAGACTGCAAACTGATGTTACAAAATCAGTGAAAATTTGGCATAGCTGCATAGAAAAGTGCAGTGGTGGAAGGTAACAAAGTAAAAGTAGTACTAATCGAATAAGTAGTAAATAAGTAGTAGTAGTAGTTGAATAAAAGTAGTAAACGTAGTTGAAGTTTTAGGTATCTGCAGTAAACTTTACAGTTGATACACTTTACTTTTCCTTCAGTACATTTCAGAGCAGGTATCTGTACTTTCTACTAAACTTCATTTTTGAACTGGACTGGAAAGTAAAAAGTTCTTCACATGATTTGAGGGGTTATTTTTACCATGCACGTGGTAATATCCTGACTAAAAGTTCATCTTCAGGTTTGAGCAAACAAAAATAAATACACAAAATTCAGAAATGTATTCGCTTTGATACTGTTGACCAAAATATGTATAGTTTTTAATCAAAATCACTACATTTAATGAAACACACACACAAATGAATGAACAGTTGTGTGAAATACTTTTTACTCCTAAAGTATGTTTTAAAATTGTTGCTTAAATACTTTTACTTAAATAGATTTTTTCATGTACTTTTACAAAATTGAGTACTTCATCCACCACTGGAAAAGTTTAGTTGTGCTGAATGTTGCTGGAACTCCATGACTTTGCTGAATGATCCTGAATACTGTGTAAAAGCATATGAAAAATGTGTTTTATATTTAAATTGAAATATTAACGCAATGTTGCTCTGTCTTAATGGGCAGTGATGAAAGATAAGCTTCCATTGGGCACATTAGTTTTGATAAACATCAGTGATTACTATATAAAAGTTATAGCTGTGCCAACTACAATTCACTTTGTATGTCTTGTGTTGTATCACTAGTTCTGAGTTGGAAAAGTACTACGTCGAGCGAGAGTGGACATGTTTTGCGCTTAGTGGACAATATTGCATTATGTCAGGCTCACGGCTAAAGACATGTCAGAATAATGCTGCTACTAGCCACGGGGCAAGTCGTGCACCCTGTAATCCAGTCTTTGCACTCAGCAGTGGAAACTCACACCAAACTACTACTGCCAAAGCACGTAGACTCTCCCTCGTGACTCCTATCCTTACAAGGCAAAGAAGATGACAAGGCGAGATTTAGGGAGTACGCATTAAAAGACGCCAGGCAAATGTTTTATTTTTAAATCATGACTGTGCTCCTCCCTGGTGATGGGGATCAGAGTGGAGTTGACCTGCAGTGCGTGTTGGAACATCCAGCGCTGGCGGAGTGAAGTTCTTAGGGGAGAGTTCCTGGCTGTCAGAGTGAATCAGGAAAGTGTCTACAGCCTCAGTTAGCATCTGCTTTGTGTCTGGTGTCTGCCTGGTTGAACTGTCAGCTTTTTGTAAATGTCACTAAAACTAGCTCCCAAAGTGGCTCATGTGATTAAATCGCCTCGGTGAAGGGAGATAAGGGGTGTTTTGGGGATAACTTGCAAAAACAAACACCAGTTTCTTTTATTTTTTGGCTTTGCTCATCTAAGGTCACTGCAGCCTATGGACATTTTAAACAGTGAAAGTCTGTTTACTTTGGTCTTGGACTGGTCTTGCTCTACTTTTGCTTGCAACTTGAAAATCATTGTCATACCACCAGGCCTGTTTCTATGTCGTATGTTAAATTATGTACTGTGGGTACTTTTTCTTTGTAATAACTGGGAACTTTTTGATATTTCTGTTCTACAGTTAGGATTTGAGCTCTAGAAGTTCAACCTTCTGTGACTCATTCTAGATAGGAGCCAACTACTGTTTAATTTTTAACAATATTATATATACATTTGGAATAGTTTTTTGGGATAATTTAGCTTTAGGGTTTTGTACAAATTAGTGTCAATATTATCGTTTATAGTCTATATTTTCTTCAGCGATATATTGTACTTCAAAACTTGTTTTCATGACAGGCCTACATACCACCTTCAGAATGCCCTATATCGGCACATCTACGAAAACTAAGCAAGTTTGAGCCTGGTTGGTTTTGGATGGAGGACGGATGGTGCAGTTTGGTAGTGCTTCATTCAGTCTACATGCCCAATGCATTTTCATTATTGTTATATCGAACACAATGTCTACTAAAAAATGTCATATTTAATTGTCTTGCTTATGGAACAAAACGTATTGAACCTACATTGTTTGTGTTTTGGTCTTGCTGGGATAAATTCCCTACCTACAGTGAGCTCTCTCTAGCCCCCACCCCCAGCTGGTCACATGACTAAACCACCTTGCTATCAGATAAGCTGTGTTTTGGCGATAACACCCTAATCAAACAGAGCCGTTTCTCTCTATTTGCTCTGTGAACCGCTGAAGAGGCTGTTTTTAGCTAATTTGTGTATTTATATCTTTGCTGGGTAAACGCTACTCCTCTTCTTTTTCTCTGAGCTTGTGCCTCCCCCACACCCCCCTGACCTCCATCCCCCCACTCCTCTCCAAACAATAGCACGGCCCCTAAAGCTAGCCCACCTCCTCTTCAAAGACCGGTAATTGCAAACGGCCCTCAAGTGTGATCCTGGGAGCAGATATTGCCACTCCCGAGAGCCAGGATCCACTGTTTTTAATACCAGCATCTACCTATTTACAAGCACCTTCATAAGCTTAGACCAGCTCACCCCTTGGCCTCCTTTGGAGATTGAGAACACTCCACCCCCTCTCTCTTTCTCTCTCTCTCCCTTTCTCTTTTTCTGGTCTGTGAGGGTGTGAGATATGATGATGAACTAGATTTTACTCCTCCACGCACACGCAATCACAAAGCCCCCCCAGAGCTCCACGCTGCCGCCCTGCTGGGTCAGAGGCTGAATGGGGCAGCCCAGTGCATCCCACACAGATAGAAGTGTATCTATGGTGACGGCAAACACACAAGAGCTTTATATTCAGCTTTAACAAAAAAAATAAAAAAAAATAAATAATAACATATATATATATATATATATATAATATATATAAAATTTATACAGGTAAACAGGTAATGACCCAGTTGGTCCATATGCATTTTCTTATTTAAAAAGAAGACCACACGATAGGGCCACTGTATGTCCCTTTAACACAAAACCCACAATGTTAATGTTAACAACATAATGCTTCAATATAAAACATTTTTGCATGTGTATTCTCTGAAAAGGTCATGAATTTTTAACATATTTAAAAAGACCTATTAAGTCACATGCACATTCTCATTATGATTGGGGTAGACTTAAACTGTGATATTATTTGTGCGTCTAATCCACTGATGCAAACACACTTAAATGTACAAGCGTGCTTGCTTTTATCAGCCTGAAAAGGGAAACATGACTGACAATGACCAAAAATATTTCATAAAAAAATCTCTTGAAGCCAACTAATTAATAGTTAATTAGCTTCCTTTCTAATGCGCTAAAACGTGAGGGACTGATCGCTCACTGCCAGTCACACTACAGCTAACCCAGTGTACAGAAAGTAGATACAGCTGTCTGGCTTAATTGTGCACAAACACAAGACTGATAATGGCCAACTATAGCAGGGTATTTTAACAGCCTCTCAGTCTTCTCCCACAATTAATGCCATGTGTTAAGTTGTTTGTGACAGGATATTAAAAGTTGCTCGCTTTAATGTGCGTCAACTAAGTGAAAGTTTGTTGGAGAGGTCTGGCTGCTTTGTCACAGACGGGGGGGTTGGGGGAACAATGCGTCTGGATGGGCCATGAGAAAAGCCTGGGGGAGGGGAGGTTAGCTAGGGGAGCAGGTGTCCATAAAGAGTTAATGTGCTTTAATGTACTGAAAGTGTCTGGCTCCTGTGTATGTGGAGCTGCTTTGTCCACTGTACTGACCTGTCATACATTATTTAAATTGACAGTTGTGGGGGTAAGAAAGCAGCACCTTAAAGATTTATGATGGACAATGCAGCCTAAACATCCCCCCTTCTGTGTAAATAAAATGTTTAAACTTTTGGCAGGCAAGGGCGTCTTTGGATGACAGAAGTTACACAGGGCAGGTTTCATGGACAGAGGATACACAATGGAAAAAGAAATGCTGGAGCTAATGATGGCCCTGTCCTTCTACTGGCTTTTCCCTTTGGGAGTTTCCACTGCAAATCGTCTGGCTTCTTGCATATTGATTTGGCCAGTAGTCTACCACCATATGCCCCTGCTGCCACAGTCTTTGCTGTTCACTTGGTTTGGAATTATTATTATTATTATACTTCTAGTGGTTTAGTGGTACTTTTCTAGTGGTCTTGCATATTACATTTTTGTTTAAGGCCCATGATTTATAAAAAAAAACATTTTTTTACTATTGATTGATTGCTCAGCCAACAACTGATATTTGAAGATGTGTCATTGATAACTGTTGAAGTAAAATCGATAACACATTTCAAATTAACCTGATTTGTGTGATGAAATGTAAAACTTTTGTTGTTTGTTTTAGTTTATAGGCCAAAATGTGACTAAGGCAGGCAATATAATACATATAAAGGGTTAAAGAATATAACCTTTACAAATATGAAGTAACAGTGTTGGGTTGTAGCTGCTCATGAGCTCAATGTAAATTAATTGTAGGCTTAATTTACATTGAGATTATGAGGAGCTACAGCCCAATACTGTTTAATACAGGCCTACATTCATTCTTCTTGTGCATCTTTATTATTAACAATATGCTTCAGATAAGCCATATTCTGTCTGTGGGTTTCACAGAAAGAAAAGGGAGGGCTCCTTTAACACAAGATGGATTCTGAGTGACACAAGCGCAAAGCAGCCACTGTGTATTGTGAATATAGATGGGGAATAAAAAGTTAGCAGAGACAGGCAGACACAGACAGTCCTGTACACAATCGGTCTGCATTGGGCTTTTGGTGAAACATGTCTCAGTGACACACTCTGCACACAGAGCACATGGTCACCGCAGCGACTCAAACAGGCCTCTCACGTTTCTCGTTTGACTGAGAACCCAAATTGATCCTTGCATAGTCCACTCCAAGCCCTTCAGAATTTAGGCTTCTAATTATCAGATAAATTGATTGGTAAAACCTTTTATTATCGTAATTATGGATGTGACATCTTAGTTGCCGTTACTGGCCGATAATTATCTGTGACTGATATTATTGTGCATCCCTGTTGATTAGCATTCATCTGAAACTTCAAGGGGGCCGAGGGTAGAACCTTGGGGCACCTCGTTTGTCTCATGTTGAAAGTTGTACAAAAAATAATGGTTTCTTCTGAGAACACAATGGGTGATGTAGTGGTGATACATTTTATTAATTGAAACTGTTATCATTTTTTATTTTAACATTAAGAAGTAACAGGGAGCTATGTCTGTTTTACATGCCCTTTAAGTAATATTGAAACTTTTCTTTGTCTCCAACGCCTTTGGCTAATCAAATTGCGCTTCCTAAAATGAGTTATAATAATCATGTGTATCTTCTTGTTTTTGTTGTAGCTCTACTGATAGCCAAACACTTCATCTGACAACGTAGCTTAGATGTGGGAAAAGGAGAAATTTAATTTGCCGGCATCGCTGATTACTTTTTAGATTGCAACTGTGTGAAACATGTAAACTAAATGGATCTTTTTAAAGGTTGAGAGAATTAACTGGATGCTCATTATGCGTTTCGAATGATCACTCAAGATGAAACAATGGAACAAAAATGCTGTTTTATTCGTATTCGAGTTTTCAATTGGAAAGCAAAACAGTAAAGAGTGTGGGAGGCAGCTTGGACAAGATTAGGATCAGGTCTATCTTCTTGACACAATCGAGAAAAGCTTTTGGCAACGGGGATGAGATGGAAGGAAAATATGAATCAACCAATCGCTCGTTGCATTCTATAGCTATGGACTCCTACACTGACACACATTTACCCAAAGCGATGAATCAGCCTTGAACCCCCCTCCACCCCACCGCCACCATCACCGCACTGGCCTGGCATCTGTTAATGAGCGCCGGTGCAGGTGGGGCCATCTCTGCTGCTGCCGCTGCCCAGGGGGTCCATAAATTAAGTTGATGTGGCGTGTGGAGAGCAAAGTAGCATGACCAAGGTGTGACTGAAAATGGGGGTTGTAGTTCAGAGCTGTAGACCTAAATCATACCATCGGGAGGTGGAGACTCGCATTTCACTGTTGGGAGGCTTGACCACCTAAGGACGACTTGATGGAAGGGTCAAAAGGCACGCAGCGGTGTCTCAGAATAATGCAATAAAGAGGCTATTAGATGATTACATGATGGTATTGGTTTACAAATGTATTTTAGCAAAAGAATATAAAAATCCAGGTACAACTTTATTTGAAATAAATTTTTGTTTAGAGGTAAATCCACGCAAGCCCAAATTTGCTCTGGTATTTCTGTATCTTCGCAGGATACAGAATTAGAGCTCCAAAGCCCACAGAATGGGGGTGATGGATATATAAAAGTTTGATAATATTACAACTAGAATAAAATCTGACGAATATGTGCAACGTGATCCTTCTAAAAAAGATATAAAGTGATATTCTGGACATATTTCTAGTTAATGTTTCTATCTTTACAGATGTTTTGGCACATTTGTGATGCCAAACCACTGTCTGGATATTGCCATGGTGATAATTAAAGCAAGCCAAGATATTATTTTTTTGTCTTTTTGTGGCCCTGGACCCCCGATGCAGAATAATACAAATTACATAATCTTTGGTATTTGCATTATTAATGTCTGCTTTGTTTATTAGCATATAGTATTCGCCTGAGCGAGAAGCAAAACCTGATTCAAATATCTTTTTTGTTTTGTGAGATATTCAAGCTTGTTTGTGAATAATTCATGCCCAGGGCGACCAGGGTATGTTCACCATTTTGAATTGGTGCTAATAGCAATAGCATAAAAGATTATCATGCCTCACCACTTCAAACCACTGCCATATTCCCTTAAATGGGCTATTGTTCTAACATAAACATTTTCAAACACTTCACTTGCAGCTCGTATGACACCAATTGGACTTTCCCCAAATGACTCCCAACAGCTGTGTGCAACTGAAAGACATGGACAACGGCCTGGGATTCTTCCATATTTTTTAGTTCTGCTCTTCCCCGGCTGCTTTTATTCCATTATTAAACCCATAAAAGGGCAGTACTCTTTGATCCCACTAATCTTTAAATTCACCTATTCATTGAGCTCTTACCCTTCTCCCATACGGATAACATTACTTCTCGTTGTACATTGACTCACTGTATGTGTCCATTGTCTCTGGCTCTAAATGCCAAATTGTGCGTGCTCTTCCCCTTATTATGGAGGGTGTAATGAGCAGTTGTTGCAGGCCTGTGTCAGCTGTTGGAGTGGCCTGCTGCTCTGTAATAGAAGTTTAAGGTCTGTTTTTTCCCTCGCTGTCTGTCAAACCATCACACACCAAGAAGCCCCACCTGTTACCCTGTCCGATCCGGATGTTTTCTTCCCGCTCGGAGCACGGGAAAATAATTTGGCCCTGTAAATAGGAAATGCAGTGCACTCACCCCAATCCGACTCCAAAACATTCCATCTTGTAGCGCCTTGCCTGGGTATAGATTTGTGAAAGAATTTGAGCAGAGGTCAAAAGGTTGCTAATGACAACGCCGGCAGAGAGAGTCGAGGATAATTATCACTGCAGGAAGGATAGGGATGTTAGTGTATTACAAAATCTAGCGCAGAGGACGGTGAAAGCTTGTAGCTCTTGATGCGGCCAAGAAACCCGTCAATCAGACATCCAAGAATCAGAGGAAAGTGCTGGAGGGCCAAAGCGGGGAGAAGCTGTTCACTTCATTACAAGCGTTTATGCCATGTACAATCACTGACCTTTCCTAAGTTTTCAATTTAGTATCACAGCGAAGCCAGATCTGGTTTAAATCTACCATTCGGAGATGGAGATGGAGTGGCATAAGAAACAGGCAACATGCTATTACATATTTTTTACATGTGGTCGTTCTCTTTGGTGTACTTCACCATATGTACTCATCCAACCGTATCCTCTGCATCGTCTTCTCTCATCTCCTCTTGCTTCATGGCTGAAATTACTTCACCCTATACTTCTATTCACTGTCCAGTATGAAATAACCTTGAGCGTTTGGTAGGGATGGGCTCATATGCATTATTTTTGAGCCGATACCGTTATCTGGTATGTGACCTGCTCCTGTGGCCGATAATCGAAATGTACCGATAACTATATTCTTTCAAATCCATAGCGAGACCACAAATTTATCTGAAGTTGAAATAATGATCATAAATTAACTTTTCACTTTTGTAAAACTAATAACAAATTCTATTTATCTGGGATATAAAAGAATTTGTTACATGATCGAGGAAACATACAGCCATATAAAGCTCTTAGTCTGTTCAAAAAGGGCACACAGAATGGGGGAAGCGCAAAAATATCGGTTTCTAAGTATCAATATTGGTCAATAGTGATACTGGAACCGCCCATCCCTAGTGTTTGGATACAGTCTACAGTTCAGTTTATGTTGGCTGTTACTAAAAACATTTACCCACAAACTAGAAGCCAGAAGTCTATACTTGGCAAATGCATAATTACGAGAAAGGACCAGTGCCTTGGTGGAGGTCTACAGAAGTGCTTAAAGTTTTATATAGTTTTTACATGCTATTTGAAAATCTACATTAGAACATTCCACATTAGTATTCATAAATTGTGCACATTTTGTAGTTCACTTTCCAAAAATCCGGACTGAGACTGTCCTCCCAAAATCCTTTGCTTTCATGTGCCCCCCTTCAGCTTCCTCTGATCATTCATTCTATCCATTTCTGGTTTTCTAATAATGATGGATGAAAACGTTCTTACCAAATAGGAACCAAAGAGACAATAATCATTTGGAGGAAAAGTTTAACTAGCTCACTGAACTGGTTGTCAAATCCGTATGTAGCACATTAGTCAGGAGCAGACTTGAGAATTTTCGTGGTTGGTCTTCTAGCCCTAAGGCACCAGTCTTCCCCATCTCTTGTGTTTTTCGCTTTAGTCTTCTCTTGACTACCTCCTTCTGAGCGTCTTCACAGATTTTCACATCTGTGGGAGAAGCCTGAACCTCCCTGGGGGACCTGGGACATTGACTGGGCCCATTTTTTCAGCCGGGCGCTCATAATTTATTAATGTTTCCCAGGCTAAACTTATTTCTGTCCTCTTTAACTTCTTCTCAAAGTTTAACAAATGAACTAGGCTTGTAGAATGGTGGCAAAATATCTAATTGCAATTAAAGTGTTGCAGTTAGATTTGGTTTATGTTTTAAATGTAGAATTCTGTTCAAAGTTCTCATTTGAAACACGTCCAGGAGCGTTAGCATTTGAGAGAGAAAACTGAAATATGAACTGAATAAACTAATACAAGAATCAAGTCAATCAAATACAAGTGTTTCGGAAGTTGTTTGTAGAGATCTAAACAGCAGGGTAGGGATGAGACAATAAAAAATAATATTGTTTATCGTGATAAAAAGGGTGGACAATAATCGTTTGTGGGACAATTTATATGTATAACTGTATAACTGATCTGAAGGTTGGCAATTCAAATCCCACTCTCAACATAAACATCATCAGGTTTGCGGTGCGATTCCTGGTCCCAGAGATTAATGCTGTTGTTGTGTCCTTGGGCCCGCAGTGTCTGTGTACACTTGTGTGTGAAAGTGTGTGTGAATGGGTGAGTGGTTCCTCAATGTAAAGTGCTTTGACTGCCTTGAAGGTAAAAAAGCATTATACAGTGGTCCCTCATTTATCGCGGGGGTTACGTTCTAAAAATAACCTGCAATAGACGAAATTTGCAAAGTAGTCAGCTTTATTTTTTACAATTATTATATATGTTTTAAGGGTGTAAAACCCCCCACCACACACTTTATACACTTTTCTCAGACTAGCATTAACATTTTCTCAAATTTCTCTCTTGTTTAAGCACTCTCAATTCATCGACATTGTGGGAGAAAACTTGCAAACACACAGCACTTCAGAGTCACACTGCGATCGAACATTTATGTAAATTTGGCTGAACACATTCTGTACTGTACAGGAAACACGGAGGAGACTGATGGACAATGGTCTACATTCCCTTAGCCAATCAGGACGCAGAACACAATGCACGTTCATACACTTAAAAAAAAAAGCATGCAAAATTGCACAAATACAATCTGCGAAACAACAAGGCTGTGAAAGGTGAACTGAGATATAGTGAGGGACTATTGTATTTAAAATGTGACCATTTACCATTTTTTATAACATCTGTTTCAATATAGATATTAAAATGATAATTATTCATATCCATAACATTTTTAAACTGCTAACAACTTTGATAATTATCGTGATATAACTGTTAATGATAATGATAATCGTGACACAAATTTCAGTATCGTCCCATGCCTACTGCAGGATTAGCAGCATTTATACATATGCATATTATTTAGTTGTTTGCCGTCTTTGTGATTTGAGACCATTGAAATTGTTATTTAGTTTTAATTGCATTATATCAGCCTCCTAAAGTTAATCTGGTTACATTCTGGACAAAAATTGTGAAACATGGAGGACAACGAATGCAGTTGACTTCCTTGAACTTGCTATAAAAAATGCACTGAGTCACCATCTATAAACTTTGCATAGAACTTTAACAATGCAAAATAATTCACCCTATCCTATCTTTTACTCGCGCTCTTTGCTTTTCCTGGCATTGTTGGAAAAGCTAATCTTTAATAGGGCAAGTGTTTTACTAAGGCTTTTGAAGGTAAGATAATGCCGAGGGTGTTTCGTGGAATACTAAAACTGTTATGAATATTGAGTAAAAATCGAAGGCTAGCGGTTAATACTTAAATATGTAGGGTTAGCGACATGCTGGTCTTTTACAATTCAAACAATGAGAGCGAGGGCTGACTCCATGTCGTATGCATTATTCATCAGCCACCTCTGAATACACCCTCATTAACACCAAATATTCAATCTCTTCTAGTTGTAATTTGACATGTAAGTGAAGTAAGTCCCTGATTTCCATCTTTAATTCAACTTTCTGCTTGACTCTATGGGGTTAGGCCTCCATGTTTGAGCACAATAGTGTCAAGGAGTCAAAAGATGTTCCATGTGCACAGATTGTGAGCCAAAACGTTGCACTTTTGTTGCATGCGACATTGGATTTCAAGAGGTTTTTACTGAAGAAGCTCTCCACACACATCATGAATTAAAACACGGTGCACTCTAATGACATCATTCATCTGCTCATAATGGATTCATCTGCTGATTGATTTCTGGGGTAATCACTTGTGTTAAAGCACCAGTTCGTTAAAAAAAATCAAGAATATTTCAATGTGAGCCTGTATGAAGGACAATGCACAAACTGGCTTTCTGCTTCTTGCTTTTGAAAATCCCAGCTAAAAGGCCCTATTGAATCATTTGGCAAATTCAGTTACTATCAGTGAAGTCGTACGTGTTTTTCAGTGAAGGCGTCTGATTGGACAGAAGGAGAGACCATGTGACGCCCTCATGTTGCAGTTTCAGTTACACAATGAATGGTGATACAGTTCATCACAAGATTAGGCCTGTCATGATGACAAATTTTGAGGTACGATTATGTATTGCTTTAACAAAATATCCCGATAAATGATAATATTAAAACTACTTCATATCATTGAGACAATATCATGAAAACATGTTACTACCGTAAGCCTTTTTCAACGTGAACCAAATTGTAAAAAGTCTGGCCAGCAATAAATAAATAAATAAATAAATAAATAAATAAATAAATACATAGCACAGTTAAACATTTCATTAGTTAGTTTTCAGTTCAATTCAATTCATCTTTTGTTATAAACCAGGGGTGTCAAACTCAAATTCATAGGGGGCCAAAATCAAAAACTGAGACAAATTCACAGGCCAAACTCAATATTTATTTAAAAACTGACCACCTGATATGTAATGTTTAACCTTTTCATATGGAAACAAACTTTAGTTTTGCTTAAACATAAAATCTGGAACAACTCAAGCTTGATATTACAGAGCGAAATTTAGTTTGAAATAAAAGGCACATTAGTAGTATTCATGTCTTATATAAATAAATACAATAAATTATGTTTCTCTCTGTAGTAATTAATTTGGCTGAGGTGACTAGTAGCTTAGTTAGTAATGAGTCTCAACAGAAAAGGAGGGGCACTTGCCGGAGTCGACTACACGGCAGTGTACTAGCCAAGCATTGTGGGATTTGCAGTATTAGTGGTGCACACGCTATATACCAGCGGGCCAGCTCTAATGCACATTTGATATGATCTCACAGGCCAAATATAATTACACCACGGGTCCGATTTGGCCCCCGGGCCTGAGTTTGACATACATGTGCTAGACTAATGGTCCAAAAGACAACCACACCAGTGTCTCCACATCTTGGACTGAAGTGTATTGCACTGAATCTTATATTTGTGAGTTACATTATGATTTCATTTTCTGACTTATTCAGCCTGCAAATAAAACTGTGCATTAAAGTTCTTGTACAGCACAGTGTTCACTCAAGCAGTGACAAACATCTCGGTCGTGCTAGTCCATTATAAGCCACCTGCAGCCTTAGGAGACTGGCTTTTTTATAATGAGTCCAGAGGTGGGTGTGGTGTACAGTAGTATCTATAAACAATTACAAATGTGACCAACTACAGCTCAAATGTTATAAAAAGGCTTAACATTACCAAAAAATAAGAAACAACTCCTTAGTGCAAATCAAAGGTACATACGATATTTACTGAGCCTGAAAAAGTATTGTTATTTCTATCAAATAATTAATGATAAGTTGATATAGTAATTATCGTGACAGGCCTTCGCCAGATGCCATTCCTGACACTAACTTATAGCCAGGCTCAGGAATAGTAAAAACTATACACATGAAATGATAGTACATTGACTTTGTAGATGCAAGTGCTACTGCTTGCAGTTCATCAAACTTCATAATAATAAATGATAATTGTTTTATTATGGTTCATTTTTAGCAACTCTGTAATGGACTGCTTTGTTTATAACGCCTACCCTCTCATCAAGACACTGTTTTCCCAAAACTGAAATATTTGTGCTATATTCATCAACTTAATAAGCAATAATATGACAAGGGCCCTTAACGCAATCCCATAGCAACCAAAATGTGCAGGTTTGTGTTTCTTAATGAATCAAGTTATTACAGAAGCAATTAGCGAATGAAAAATTCCCTGGCTAAATGTGACTAAGGTGATTTGCTCCGAATTCCCCGGGCAAATTAACGTGAATATTGATGTGATTTTGGAGCGAATCTTCCTGATATTTATGTCCTACTGGCCCTAACTCACTTTCGAGTATTCCCGGCGTCATGTATGGAAACATTGTGCGAGCAGTGATTGATGGGTACTTCCCCGTTTTAGCCTGGATGTGAACGTCCTTTGCGTAGCTCACACCCGCCGCGCTTTTTATTGTACACCTTTGTCTAGGTGTATAATTATCGCCGAAGAGTGGAGCGAGAGGGAGGGGGAGTAGAGGTGCTCGTGGTCTCCCCTCTGCTGCTGCTGTTGCCTCTGAGAATAAGACACTGGCCGCAAATGATTGGATTAGTGTTTAACCCCCCCTTCCACTTAGCATAATCCTCTTTGCAGATTTCCTCTTGTGTGTGTATGCGTTACCCATTGCTCTGTATATATGAAACAGCAAGGTCAGTTTACCCGGGTTTTGAGCAAGCAGGAGACCTATAGAGTGGTGTGGAATGGGACGCCATGAAATTAATGTGTAGACTGGACCTCCACAAAGGCACTGTAATCGGAATGATATGGTGCCCAGACTAGGAATCATGCTAGGTATTAATTCATGGTTAAATGCTTTGTCCATTGGCCTACATAACCCCTATGTCTTGGTAATCTTCTTTCTTTATCCTTATCTCAACTGAGTTTGGCACCACAGATCATCTGTCTCCTGCAGAGGTTAGCTTATTGATATGGTAAGGAATGTGTCAGATGCCCTTCCTAGTATTAAACTTGCCATGATCCGCCCATGACCGGTGTGTCCACTGTAGTTAAGAAGCATTAGCTCACAATAGTACATGATCCTTGAAGATACACTGCAAATATATATATATAAATAGTGTTTATTCTGGAAAAATATGATTGTTTATCTACAAAAATACGGAATTCAAAGCACAGTATGACGTTTTATATTGCAAATAGACTGCAATAAAAGCTTGTTTTTTTGTTTTTTCATGTTGGTTGTTTATTGCACTGAAAAATGTACGTCTTTCCAATGCTTGCATCTCCACAAACCTGACTCTTTGTGTCCTGCTTGCTTCCAGGAAAATGCTGCTCCTTTGGCTGTAATCTTCCACAGTATTGCATAAAACATACCTATCTCCATAGAGAATAGTCTGGTGATGTGCCAGCCCCAGAAAGTTGCGTATTGGACCTTTAAAAATGAGCATTTATATTCAGCTCTTCCTCCAAAATGATATAAGTATAACTTGTAGATTTTCGGTACTGTCTTGTTGTTTATTTCAGGACAGCTTGTTCCCTTTTTGACAATAGCAGCACATCTGAAAAGCACACATTCTTTCGGTGTCTTCTTGTCTTGTCTTTTCAACAAGCTAAATGTGATAGCTTGGACAGGGGTGCAAAAAGGCGAGAAATATAAGATCGTAACAAGACATGTATCCCTAGCACGCATAAGATGGGCATTAATAATAAAATATTTGACAGGCAAATATGGGCACTTGGTGATCCAGTTCTGAGCAGCCAGAGGTGAGGAGCAGGGGATTATGGGAAAGAAATGCGAAATTGAGCGATCAGTCGGAAGGTCTGCGGGGTTTGCGATGTCATTGTGAGACTTATAAACAGCCACAGCCAGAGATGGGCACTTTGAAGTTGCGTAGAGCCGCTTAAATCCTGCCTGAAAAGACACTGAAGGCCCCCAAAGAGGAGACGGCGACAGGCAAGGAATGTAGCTGGTGATTGGCGAGTAAAAAATCCAAAGTAACGGTAAGGCAAGTGTGTTTTATGGGCCTATACTGACAGGTGGAGTGGAGATAGGAGCGCTCCCAACATTGCTAAGAAAAGTATGTGTATTTTTCTCTTGGATGGGTGAGTAATGTGTTCCTTGGACGCGGATGCAACATGAGAAGTAGTGATGCAGCAGTGCCGAGCTCGGCGCTGATCTGAGCAGGATGTGGGTAGACCGGGCGCAACTGCATTAGGACTTCTGACATCGCGGTAAAAAGGGCGAATACAGGCATAGGCGGCTGAGTCATGAGCAGCAGACAGGCATTATAGACTAACTGTCAATCAAACCAGAAAACTATCCACTATCAGGTTGTACACTGGTGTTTTAGAGCAAGTGGTTTCTAAAGTTCACAGTCATTGTTAATCCTGCTGTGGATTCTGCTAGTGGTAGTTCTATCTCTTGTCATATTTTAACACATTTGAATCTTTGCTTCTGCTAATCCACCCTGTCTGTCAAATAAAGTGGTTGAGCGGCTCCAACTGGTTCCAGGTAGTAGGTAACCCTATATGATATGTTGTGACTGAAAAGGCATCTGACGTTTGCCAGACCAGGACTGGACCAGGACTGGACCAGGGCTGGACCAGGGCTGGACCAGGGCTGGACCAGGGCTGGACCAGGGCTTGACCAGGGCTGGACCAGGGCTGGACCAGGACTGGACCAGGACTGGACCAGGGCAAGACCAGGGCAAGACCAGGGCAAGACCAGGGCGAGGCCAGGGCGAGGCCAGGGCGAGGCCAGGGCGAGGCCAGGGCGAGGCCACGGCGAGGCCAGGGCGAGGCCAGGGCGAGGCCAGGGCGAGGCCAGGGCGAGGCCAGGGTGAGGACCAAGACGAGGACCAAGACGAGGACCACACCAGAACTACACCACTAGTAAACGAGGACTAAACCAGGACAGGACCTAGAGCTGGACTAGATCAAACTGATTCAAACCAGGGACAGTGTGAATTCATCTTAAGTGCTCTGATCCAACAGTCAAGACAACACAAACTAGTTCTAATCCACACGTTTACAAAATATAGGGTGTTGAAGTCAGTTATGTCAATAAGCTGCATACAACATAGGTGGCCTTAGATGAATCCTGTCACTGTTATCATAAAACTCCCAGTAGTAGCCGTGCATGTAAGTTGTGTGATCACTTGAACTAGATTCCTTTTTAATATACCACCTGCTATGATTGGATTGCGCTCCAATTGTATAGAAAGGAATTGGACATGCTATAGATTTTATTAGCTCTGCGAGTGGGATATGCCTAAGAATCAAACAATAGAAAAAAGGATTGGTGCTTTTCCAAATCAAATTCACAATAGCTGTTAGAGAGAAAAGATTAAAATGTGTCTCTTCCAGCAAACCCATTCATTTGGCTTCCCTGTATTTCCTCATGCAATATACAAAAGCCATTCATCCTCCACGTGGACAACACACACATACTAACAATACATTCAAATGGTGCGTTATTAACAGTGGAAGTGTGACAGAAGTTACTATGAGAGGAAGAGGATGGGGAAGTTAAAAAGCTGTTGTATTGAATTATTAATGCTACTATTGTGCCTCCACTTACACACTCATGCACATGCACAGCTGCAGTCCCCAGCCGCTGGTGTAGACAGGAAACAGCAGGCTGGTTCGCTTGGAATCAGGGCTATCTGTAAGTGCTCTGTTGTGAGAAGGATGCCATGGCCTGAATGGTAAATTGGTATGTTGTTCAGAGAAGAGTTGTACAGATGTATGAATAGGCTTAATAGAGGCTCCAATGGGCAATCACCATCTCTTCGTTGTTATATAGGTCAGATACTCACTGGACATAGTATTAGGCAATGCAAAGTGGTACTCAGAATCATTTTAAAATCTCACTTGAGTTATACAGTACTACTCTGAAGTGAAAAATCTCCCGCAGAAGTGGAAACAACATAGTGTTAGTAACAAAAAGTGACCATCAAGTACAACATTTACTTACACTAAAGTATAAATTAGACTTCAAGTGTAAACATTCTAGCGAATAAATGAGTTTACAAACGCCCATTTTGGCTAAATTAAAATACTAATGAAGCTATTAGTCTTGTTGCTATAAATCTGTTTGAAAACCACAACTATGCTATGTGTGTAAAGGATAAAAATATGTGGTTTAAGATTGGAGCCATCAGCCCTTTTGTGGATCTCAATTTACCTTAAATTAAATGTTGCCTTGTGACATTTAAAGGTTGTAGAAGAAAAAGGTGAAGAACAATTTGAAGTATACACAAGCAATAAAAGAGCAAATCAAGCTGTCGTTGCCAGATAAGTCAAGTAGGATCCAGTTTGGAAAGGCTGCAGCTGAAGGACACATTTTATATTGTTTTATATGTAGAAATGTCATAATGATTTCATAGCCCCTCGGTGCATATACAAGACTGTGCGAAACTGCCAGACAGGCTTTTAGGCTATGGAAAGCAACATTCTTAAATTAACATGTAAACATAATTTAAATAAATACAATAATTAAGGCACTGGTCCTATCCTTCAATGGCAGTCTTTGACTCAAACTTAAATATTTCTACTTCTGGGGTAAATGCTTTATTCCATAGCTTCCAATTAATTTCTCTACTAAAATCAAATAAATATATGGCATTTACTGTTTTCACAAATATTTGAAGTATGATACTAAGGACACTCAATACCAAGGTCAATACCACAATGAAGCTAATGTAATTATTAATATAGATCAGGGGTGTCAGACATATTTTCACCAAGGGCCACATCCGCAAACGGGCCAGATGTAAAATAAATCTAACTACTTTTTTAACTTGTTAATTAACTGTTTCTGTATTTATTACTTATTCAAGTTACAAATATTGCATATGCATTTGCCTAGATGTATAAAATGACGTTTGAAGACCATCATACCTTTTAATTTACCCTATTGAGGGCCACATAAAATGATTTGACGAGTCTGGCACATGTGATTTAGATGAACTAGGCCCAATTCAAGAAAGGAGCCTTTTTGTCCGCACTGATGCTTGTTCAGATGAGTGTAGTAGTTTTTTGTATCAAGTAGTATCTAAATAACCAGTTCTAATGGCATTTAACAAGGTTTGTGAACAAGCAAGACTAATAACAGTTGAATGATTTCCCCAAAAGATACATTTATTCTCTCAAGTGTAGAACAAAGTGCTTTTACTACCACAAGACTGTTTATAGACTTGTCAATAATAAAAAAAAAAAATCCAATCTGAACCCAAACAGTAATCTACACTCTAAACTTGTGTATTCTCAACTGATTATTTCAAAAACGAATCGAAACATGCCCAATATAAACCTGTTTTTCCACCTCACCGTGACTGCCTTGCATCTGTATCCCTTCTTGTTTCTCTCTGGCTGTGGACAAAAGTTACTCCGCGTGACGAGCAAAGCGGTACTTACACCCTCACCAAGCACCTGTAGTCGCTTAGAGCCGACACGGTTCTTGCATGCGCGGCTGCCATGTTTGGTACCACAGCTCTGACCTCTTATCCACTGAATCCCAGATGGCCTGCCCCTCTCTCCCCCACTGCAGCTGCGTGCCTTGTCCCTACATCCAAGGGTTAACATGTAACAGCGTGTGGGCCAGACAGAAAGAGTTACCGTGGATGGATGTAGCAAGTGGTTTTAGTGGTGTTCCAGAGCGTATGTTGTGGGAGCGTGTAAGCCCACACCTCAGCCACGCTCTCCTTAATGCTAGGCCTCATCTGTATGCAAGAAGACGTGCGCCGCATAAACTCTACCTTGAGCTGAATTTTGAAATGTGTTTGTAACTAAATCTTTTACTGTCAAGATGGTGATGCAAAAACTCCAAAAGTGCTTACTCGGTTCATATTTAAAGAAAGATGACTTAAAGTTGGACTATGTAACTTTTGTAGTGTCTGTCTCCATGGAGCTGTTATTGCTTTGCCTGGAACTTTCTTACTGGTGTCTTTTTTTGTTGTTGCTCAAAACGTCCTTGAAAAACATCACTTCTCCACAAGTCTGACCTCTAACTTGGCCTGGTGGTGCTACATAGGTGATGATAGATTAGTTTAATGCCAACTTTCCAATCATTCAAAGTAATATCATCTCAACCAAAAAAGTTACGTAGTGCTCCTTTAGGTTTAACATTAGCGTTGTGGATAGATTCTCAGGAGGCTGGAAATGTGGAGAGAACAGTGTATTCATTTGCATTCATGGATATTTATTTCACACCTGTCTAAAACTTGAGCTCCTACACTTTATAGGTGGGCGTTGATTTGAATGACCGTTTTGATCAGTCCAAAACAACTGACAAATGTGCATAATGTGCAAAAGAAGCATGATGGATTTCTTTTAATATGCCTTTGAATAGGAAAATCCACAGAACCACACCTGCCCTGTCACAGCACTGACATAACTTATTGTGTAGGGCTGGGTGATATGGTGGTCTCATCTTTTTTAAAATTGAGCTATTTTGGTGATATCATCATATTGTGTTGTAGTGCTTATCTGTTTAATGCAGCTCTAGGCTCCTGTCATGTTCTGAGTGAGTGACAGATGGATTTAACCAGTCACAGTGAAGAGTGAACTCCTAGTCCTAAAAGGAGGAGATGACACGAGTAGCTCTTACAAGCAATAGAAAAATACACATGACTCAAAACCACGATCTGGCTTTAAGAAAATCCTTTTGACATTTCATCCACCTCTTGTCTCTGATTTGTTTAAATAAACTTTTGTTTTCTTCTTTTTGTGTAGCTGGTGTTGCCGTGGCTCAGAGAGTGGTGACGGTGCAGAGTGGCCCGCTGATCCGGACGGAGGGCTCTCATGTGACCATCTGGTGCAACGTGACAGGATACAAGGAGGGCGTGGAGCAAGACTTTGAGTGGTCCATGTACCTGCTATCGGCTCCAGACCGGGAGATCCGCATCGTGAGCACGGCACAGCAAAACTACGCCTACGCTGTGTACTCCCAGAGGGTCAACAACAAGGAAATCTACGTAGAACGCCTGACCCGAGACTCGGCGGTGCTCCACATCACCAAAGTACAAGCCAAGGATCAGGGGCTGTTCGAGTGCTACACCCCCAACACAGATGGACGCTATCTGGGCTCCTACAGTGCCCGCACCAACCTCACCAGTAAGTCTGATCAGTCTATAAGCACAAACATTGAGCATGTTGATTGAGACCCTGTAATATAAACAAGAACAGACAAGAAATTGAGCCGACATCTTTACAAATATTGTTATAACAGAAATAGCTGAAAAGCCAGTGCCTGATTTCTAAAGAAACATTTGTCTTGCCATAGTACAGAAATAATAATTGAGACCTGCATCTAATTGTAAAGAAGTTAAGCCAACTGGCATGCAAACTGTTGCATTATCATGACAGCAAATCTCCAACCACCTAACATTGTGAAAGCACTTATAAACTCATTGCGGTGAACGATTAGATTTGTGGGAATGGAGGAATAAGTTTAGACCTTTGCAAACAATGAACTATTACTGCTAATCACCTTTTAAGGCGGGTACTGTGCTTTTAACTATCTGTTCTAAAGTAATGCTATAGCCCTATTAGAGCCCTACTTTAAACTTTTATCTGGTTCAATATTCATTCTTTTTTTTATTTGGTCTGCTTAGTGGAGTCAGTCTAAGTATTTCTATTGGTCTGAGGGTGGATACACTTTACTAAGGCCTTAGTCAACTTCTCTCATATTCATTGTCTATGGAGAACTTTACAGTTACCTTTGAAATTTATGGAAACCCAGTGAGAATCCTTGGCACCAACTACTTTTTCAAACACGCCTATATTTCAAAGTATGCGAGAGAGATTTACTCTACTTTTGTTGACTTTCTTGAAAAACAACATACTTTTTAGAAAAACTTTGCTGCCTGCCTAGTGTACTACCATCTGAATATTTAAAGGCAAAATCAAAATAAATAATCGTAACTTTTTTTTCCACCTCACTGGAAACACTGATGTACAATACAGGCTACTATCCTCCACTTAAGATCACTGCGCAGTTTGAGCATATGACTTTCAGTTTATAGTAAGCGGCCTGTTAAAAACATCATCTGTTCCATACATTAGTCCATATTGGTATGAAGATGGTATCTGTGTCACATGTTTCTGTCATCAGTGTCACTTCAGTTTAAAAATATATACTGTTAAATATTTACTACAATCTTTAGACATCTGTCATCTTTAACTGAAACTACAAACAGGAAAAAATCTGTCTTTCCGTGTCAAAACGCACCTGTTCTAAGTCGGGAAGTGATGCCTAAAAACTGTCGCTACACAAAATGTCTTTCCCTAAATTTCTGAAGATCTGTTTCAGAGGCATGCTGCATGTGCTGGGGGAATTTCAATCACTTATTTAGACCAAGGCCGGGTCACTTCTGAGCAGTACGCAGCTGCCATAGTAGGGGATTTCATGCCATTCATAACCGCGTGCCTTCATGACTGGAGTGCGTGACCCTCCTCTTGAGGTCAAAGGGCAAACCAACTCCAAAGTGACAGCTATAGGCCGTGTTTAGATTCAAGGCTAACTGTCACATTAATAATGAAATGTGCGCCATGTGAAAATGAAGCAAATGTTTGTGTTTAAAGTTGATTTTTATTGTTTCAGTGGTAATTAGGAATAATTTTCAAAATAATCATGGTAAAATATTGTCATGCTTTTTCTGCCATGATACCAATTATGAAACACTGGCACCGCTTGGACATTGTTTGGTTAGTTCCTAGTTTCATTTAGATTTTGTCAGTCTGTTTCATCAAAACAGAGGGATGTTTCCAGAACACTCTGCGTTTTGGCTTATTCTTTACGTACACTAATGGCTCGCAGCTGCTAAAAATGTTCTTCCTCAATTTCATTCCTGGTTATTATTGTGTTCTGTCCTTCTTTTTATGAAGCATATTTTTAGGACTTCATTTCTTCATCATCTATTTAAAAATCAATATATTAACAAATGTATACATGGAATATGAGTTAGAATAGGAGGAACTATATTGATTTCATACACTTATGAATTTTATACCACCCACTTAAAGGCCCTGACCCACCACTTGAAAATCAAATTCATTATGCATGTATATACAGGAAACTCCATTCAACTGACCTAAGGCCTAGTGTCTATACTTTTTTGTTATTTGAATCAGTGTAGTAGTGTGTACATACAACAACCAAGGTTAACATTATTTTGTATTTGTAGAGTTCATTGTCTACATAGGGATGTTTGTCCTCTGCATTTGACCCATATCCCTAAAGTAACACTGGGTAACAACTGTCCACGACCCAGTCTAGAGACCTGTTTCTGGAGTCAGGGTGTTTGTCAGGAATATTTGGAGAATTGGTCTATTGTTTTGGGTGAAGTGAAGGCAAAGTTTATGTCTGTTTTGGAGGGAAGTTATCCAGCAATTTACGAATGCATTAAAAGCAAAAAAAACCTGGGCATTATAGTAGATTCTTAGAAAACCTGACCTAGGACCAAGTTGTGATCGCAGGGGACTAGGTCTGAATTAGTTAAGTTATTAATACAGTTTTACCGCATCGATGTAGTCTCCTATTGTAATAGTAATGGAAAGACTTGATAGTATTAAGAATGTCTTTGCAGTCTCACTTGAATGTGGGGCAGGGCTCTCAGGCAGGGTGCAGTACAACGGCACTTGTGATAACAGCTAGTATTTATAGACGTGTTCATAAGCCAGACTTCAGGGCATGAGGAGGGGTGGAGAGGAGTTAGTTATCTCAGCCTCTTTCCGTATCCGTGACCTCTTAACCCACTTGGAAAGGTCACAGGGTCACGGCGGGGTTGCTCCTCTCACTGCGGCGTTATGGATTCCTCTGACATCTCTTGGCAGCTTCACACTTCCTTGGACCATTGTTGTCAAACATTCGCCCAGCCTCATTCCCCCTCCTGTCCCCCCTGCACCCCTCCTGTCCTTCAGACTGTCATTTCAATTATCAGAAGTGTTGTAGTCGTGGCAAAAAGGACCAAGGCCGAGTCATGTAGTTCTTAGGGAGAGAAACTGTTGAGAGTGAAGGAAAAGTGTATGCCAGCAAGTCATTCTTTACTATGTCACTTTTGTTCAACCAATGAGCCATAATGTTATGACCAGTGACAGAAAAATGGATGGAATAGGCTTTTGAAATGAAGTAGTGTAGTAGGTGAAGGCAAATTTAGACAAACTATTGTGGTTTGTTGAGACTGAGTGGCCACAAGACAGCTTGATGCATGAGTAAGGACACAGAGAAAATGTTCAATCCCCAAACCAACTTGTTTCCTAGTGTTTTCTTAAAAGGGGCCAAGAAGCTGTGATATGCCCCTGTTAAAAAGAATGAATGTGTTGCCCTCGGTTATATCGGAACTTTTGCACATTTCACAATTAAGACGCTAACAAGAAGAACAGATAGCACTTCAATATCCGGCCTATTCTTCGATTTTTGCTCACAGCAGTTTAAAAATGGTGTTTGAAATCTCTACTCTCACTACTATCTCTGGGTGATTTCAATTTCCATCGAGCTGCGTGTGTTAAGTTCTTTTCTGTGAATATGTACTTTTTACACCAATTAAACTTAGCTTCTCTGGGTTCTACATAAGCCAGTGCCATGCTTTTGTGCCAGCCCCAAATTTAAATTGGTAAAAAAGGATTAGAAAGGACATCTGGGATTATAGTATCCAATTGATATGTGATTTCTGTATCTGTAGAATTACTTTGCTACTATTAATTCTGTCTTCATAGAAATGTTACTCATTTGTATGGAATGTTCCACAGTATGGCATTTAATATACATCACTCCACAGATCTGACCTTGACTTAGTAGTGCGACCTACCTCTCTCCATGTAGATAGAGAAGTTGGATGTCATACTGAGGAACCCTCAACCAAAACAAGTTACATAGTGTAGCTTTAAATTCCTCTTTCACCATAACATACGATACAAGCTAGTATTATACAGTGGTGGAATGTAAAGAAGAAAAAGTAGTACAGTACAGTACTTTTCTTGTACAGACACCTACTAGTAAATGTTAACGTGGATACTTTTTACTTATACTTCACTGTAGTTGAGAGCAGGTATCTGTACTTTTTACTGCACTATGTTTTTGAACTGGACTGAAAAGTATTTTTTTATTATTGTGTGAGACATGCTGAAAAGGCTGAGGTGTTTATTTTTATGTATTCATGGTTTAAGCAAACAAAAATATATCAAGATCGATTCAGTTGTTTCTACTACTGAACAAACTTCAGCACACGTTTTCATCAAAATCACTACATTTGAAGTGTTATAAGACCTCAAAATCTGAATACTTTTACCTTTACTCTTTTAAATACATTTTAAACAGATGCTTAAATGCTTTTAATGTATATTTTTTCATTTGATACTTTTACTTTTACTTGAGTATTCCTTTGCTCCGGTATCTGTACTTTTACTCAAGTAGCAAAATTGAGTACTTCTTCCACTACTGGTAACATATGTTAAAATATGCGTCAGTTGTAGTGCACCCCGAGGCCAGGCCAATAAAGCTGAAGAGGCAGTGGCCTACATGCTGCATGACTACTACATTGACATTGAGGTGGGCGGGTTAATGGCAGGGTTACAAGGCCAACTGGTAATTTGTGCCCCGACTGCTCTATACAGGCTTAATCATAAGATGTGCCCTTACTATAGTCACCCCTCAGCACAAAGCACAGTCGAAACCCGATCTCTAAATTGCCTGGGGAAGATCTCAGTTTCTCCGTTTCTCCCTGCACACCTGGAGAGTCAGCGGGCTGATACTGTGACGATGTTGTATTGTTTAGGGATGACAAGGCGATTCGGGGCGACACAGCTGTGCAACGAGCCGGTCCAATTGTGTGGGAAAAACGATTCGCTCGCTTCCTCTATGGGAAATGTGACACTGTTCTTTTTTAGGCTAGCAGCGTGCGGCGTTTATACCCCCAGTGATACCAAAATTAATCAAATAAAATGTAGCTCTTTTGCAGCCCGCCAAGTGCCAGTTTTGCTTGCGGCGGCGCGGTAATGGTTCTGAGCATGAAAAGAATAATTGACACTAGAGTTTGAATTACGGATTGTACTAAATGGTGGGTGATGTAAAGGAAGAGGAAGAATTACCTTACACAATGGCGTTCTGTAACCTGCTATATAGGATTTTATATGGGAGGGCTAGTTTTCCGTATAGCTACAGCAGAAACCGGACAAATGTGATTCATGCATTAGCCTACAGAATGAGCAGAGCCTATTATTGGGTTCGGTGGGAAATGGCAGGAGAGTGATACTATTAACACCTCCAGTAGCGGTGTATGGAGCCAACGAAACCACTTGAAATTGTACACCAGTGTCAAAACCATATCCGTATAATAGGAATGTATGATTAATATTCTCATCAGTGGAAATGCTTCAGCACAAAGATATTAGATTACAGTGATTAGAAAAGGAGAAATTCCCACAAGTGCTATGATCGGAAATTGGAAGTTTGTATATTAAGAATCATGATTACGTCTGCTCTTTTCCCACACATTTTTACCATATAACAAGTATAAAACCAACAATAATACTAGTGGGTAAGCTCTACCGGTTTCCAGAAGCATTTGGATAATTTCAGTCCTGGAATCTCTGCTAATCTCTACTAAACAAAAGGTAAAAGGTAGCTGTTAACTTACCACTTCATGACATCACAAGTTGGAATAAAGCGTTTTGCGCTTTGGAGATGTAGACAGACTAACAAACCAGGATTGCTCAAACGTGTGAATGAAACAAAACACAACTCCAGGTATGTTTTTGAGGAGGTAACAACGTTCTAACATGACTTAAAGCTCACACAAGTCAATTTTGTGTAATACAGGACCTTTAACCCTATAGCGTTGGATGCTATCCCCGCCAATACACTCGTACTTTCCATTACCATAACCCTGCAACTAATTGTGCTATCATGTAAATTCAAACGGCATCTCAAAGCGGAGGCATGGCGCTTTAAATATGTTACTGTCATTACGGTAATGTGCTTACCTTGTCCCTCGAAGATGACCAATCAGAGCACAGGTGCCGCCGGGATTCCCCCAGTCAGCCATTTGATGCTAAGGAAAAATAAGGATGGATATGTAAAATAGAGGTAGTTATGTGGAAAAAAAGGCAAAAGTACATGCTGATGCTTCCTTTAACATGATTTTTATGGCTAAAAAATGAAAAAAAAGTCTAAGCAAGCTATAACGGTCTATAATGTGCTCAGTCGTTACAAGGTTAAAAGGCATTTTTAAAGTGCACTGCAATACAATACAATGCCGTCTTTTAGTTAAAGTTAGAAAAAGACAAATTTTCTTCCTTTATATGAAAAAGATTGATTCTAACCTCTGTATTTTGTTCCGTGCTATAGATGAGAGTATTCGTGTCTTTTTCCTTGGAATACACCCAAAATGTTGCTTTACCTCGACATGGTTCAGTTACACATCTTGGCGGCAATTTGATTTAGTCAACTAATTTATATTCTCACCTCAACATCTTGTAATAAAAGGCTGTGTTGCTCTATATGTCATTCTATTTAGGCAATGAACTGAGTCGACCTTTGATTGCACAACATGTAAATGAGTCTTAGCACTCAATAGAGAATGCATTAACAAGCTCAAAATATGTGCGCCTAATTAACCACATAGATCTTCCTTGGTTTATTGAGAGCTCATTTATCAGCATCTTGGCACTTAAACACAATAGTTAGTTTTGTCAGGCCAAAAGTGACTGGTGTTTCTCCTCTGATGATGAGCAGAATGCGTCTGACGAAACCTCCCTCTGGCGCGTTCGTTGTGCACATTTGCGCACATTCGTATATGATTGTATGACTCCCACCTACTCTTCAGATTGCAGGAGAAAAAGGACAACAGGCTGACATGGCCATGGCGCTTGTCCTTAGCCTACGCACCAGTCTGTGTGTAACATGTCCCACTGCTCACAGAACAGCAAGCTCCAAACAAGATGGTCAACATAGAACTCCAACACACAGCCGCCTCCTATGGCCATGCGTCACTCTGCTGGCAAATAGGTCTACAGGCAAATTATAGCCACAGCATTTGGCAGGAGTCATCTGTTTCCGGTCTTGTAGTAATGTAGTATCAGGAGCAGGGAGCAGGAGACTTGGTAAATCTTCCTATAGTGAAGTTTTATGCCGTATTGTTTGGTCCGCTGTAGGTGAGGGAAAAGCACACATCCATCTGTGCAGGAAGTGAGCTTTTGGAAATGTGTCGTGAATAGGAAAAGATGGTAATATTTATACACGTGTAATTTGGGACGAACTGTAAAAATAATGGATTGAGCCATAAAACCAAATGGACTTGGCAGACGTTCGGGGCCTCAGTATCTCGCCTGTATGGATAGGTTAGGGTTTTGAACAGTGTATTGTGTAAACCAGAGTGTCCAAACTTTTCTCATTAAGGGCCACATATAAAAACACAGACAAAGCTGAGGGCCGATTGTGGGCCATATACATTACAATACTTCAAATCTCTTTTACTATTACAAGTTAGACTGAACCACTAGACCTTTTGTCATGCTTACATCCTCAATGGGACACATTAAATATTTGATATGGGCTTGTTAAAGTAGATTTTCAGAAATATACAGTAAAAAGTACTGTTTAAGGTAATATGGGCCAATTCATCTGGAAGCTTGAGGGCTAAGAAAAATTGGTCTAAGGGCCACATTTTGGGCACAGTTTGGGCATGCCTGGTGTAAACTATTTCATTTAGCTTTTAGATTTAAAGAAAGCACCTCCTGTTGGTCTTCATACCGATGTTACTGCTTTGCCTGGAAAGTTCTGCAATATGGCATTAAACTTCTGTATCTGCTGACACTAATTTATGTCATCTTTTTGCAATTAAAACAGTTATTAGATTAAACGAGACAAGTTGAACGCCTCCTTATATAGATTCTGGGTAAAGTAATAACCTCTTCATGGCGGCGAGCTGCTGATGGACCCTCCATTAGGAAAGTTACAGAGTGCTCCTTTAATGCAGGGTTACAACTCTAAACAGATTTCGTTTTCACTTGAGCGAAAGGAATAACTGGGTAATAATTCTTTAAAGAGGGGAGCAGTGGCTGTGTTAGGATGAGGGGCCATTCGGAATTGAAGTGTGTGACCAATAAATGATGAGCTGTTCCTCTCCGCTGCGATGTGATTGGCTACAGTTTCCCCCGGGCAATCCCCACAGTACAACTGGCGCTATAGGGGGTGAGTTTTAAATAGTGTGATGTGACTTCCAGGGTTAATGCAGTTACTAGCCGCCATACAAGATCCAAATGCAATTAGCCAGCACAAATTGAGAAGGCAGAGAAAAGGAGTGGGTAGAAGAAAGGGCCTAAGAATTTCAATTATGTCTAAAGTAAACAGTGGAAATTCTTTTTCCTCACAACCTGCAGCAAAAGTTTCAGGAGATAGCTTCCTCCTCAGTCGGAATATTTGCAGCATTTATTCTTTTGTAAATTGTCCAGTCAGAATGGATCCCCTTTGCATAGCCTTAACTGTAGCATGCAGACTGTTTACCAAGTATTCAAGGGCAAGTAGTGTTTATCTGTGCTGGCGGCATGCTTCAGCGTCATAGGTAAGGAGACAAAGCGGTGCATATTTACAGTGAATGCATAGCTCTATACTGATTTGAATTGGTCTAATGATATGAATGAACGAATGGTATAAAACTTGTCCTGTGAATTCTTAACTATAGTCTAATGTTTGAGCAAAAATGTCTTGGTTTTAGCATGTTTTTAAGGATGTAAAGTTCAAATATGGAAGAAAAACTAAAGGTAGATTATGATATCATAGTGAAAAGTATAAATCTATATGTAAACAGTGCACAAATAGCTTGTCAATTATATTCTTGCATTCTTCCCCACTTAATAAACAACTTGAAATGATTCGATGTAAACCTGATAAGAGTCTGATCTAAAAATAAATCTATAGTGCTGACAGGCTCAATTGCTGTTAATCAAATCTCCAAAGAGACAATCAGATGATGCTTTATAGCAGTTATAGGTCAGATCTGTAGAGAGACAAGCTACTCACAGTAAGAATGTGTGTTGTTTATGGTATTTATACATCAGCAACTGAATAACCAACTGAAAAGACTGTGTTTAATGCCAAATTTTGGAGCCTTCCAAGCTAAGCAGTGACATCCCCAGGGAGACAGCTCTTCCCCACAGAAGTTACATACTGCACCTTTAACCTGTGCTTGATTTAGCGACATACTATGACAGACAGTTCACACTCTAATTCATTCACTATGGCCAATTTAGATTCACTAGACAGTGCCAGGTGTCAGGAGTGACAAGTGTTCCCCCTACACTTTATGCAGTATATAAATGGAGGCTTGAAATAGAAATTTATGACATTTTATTATGTTATTTACCACCGTCTGTGTTTAGTCTTTGTGTTGCTGGTTTTGGTTATATTATTTTTGAAAACGCTCCACGCATCTAATTAAGGTTACCTATAGTCTAAGCAGTACTCGTATGTAAATGTATGCATGTGGTGGTACATACAGAGTAGTAGTAGTGGTAGTTTTAGTGCTGAGCCAGCGCGTGCGTGTGTGTGTGAGTGTGTGTGTGTGTGATTTGTGTCTCTGCCTGCACTTTCATGGAGAAGTGGGTGCTGCCAAGTCTCACTCCTCTACTTCACTTAATGAGATACACCAAATCCGGAGATGTCATCTTGCATTCTATATTTTACACCGAGTGACACCCAGCCGCGCCCTGCACTACCACTGCTCTTTCCCCGCACCTCTCCATCAATCCTGGGACTCCCGACTCAACCCTCCACCGGCCATGGAGGTCCAGGTATATGGATATGTCAATAAGGCTCCGAGTCGGACTTCATTACAGGAGACTGGAGGAGCGGGTATAAGATGGAAGAGATTGAATCAGAAAAGGCAGAGAAATATGGCGACGGTGGTAGTGGAGCTAGTCAATTGTTTGAATTAAATAAAAGTTAAAAAATGAGATTATTCAGAGTATACTATAGATGCACATAGGCAGAGCATAGTAACAAGACCTCATATGTGTGCTCCCTATATTAAAACGATTGCCAGGTTTACCCATAACCACTAATGAAGTATGTTATAGATTTATGTTATGAGCCAATATCACATGAAAACATCTACTTAAGTAAAAGCATTAAAGTACCTGTTTAAAAATGTACTTAAAGAGTAAAAACTATTTTGTGCAAACTCAGATTTAATAAACCTTCCAATGTAGTGGTTTTGATAAAGATTTGTGCTGAATTTTGTTCCACATAAACAATTGAATCAATATTTTTTTCTTGCTGCTTTTATTTGTACATTTTTGTTTGCTCAAACTCCAAATGTGTAAAAAATAAAGCCCTCAGCCTTTTCAGCAAGTTTCAAACTGTAATAATAAATACTTTTACTTTTCAGTCCTTTTCAGGTAGTTGAAAGTACAGATACCTGCTCTCAATGTAGTGAAGTAAAAGTAAAAGGTACCTCAAAGTGTACTTAAGTAAAGTACAAATACCTAAAATGTGTATATGTATTCAGGGGTAAATGAAGTGTGTAGAAGTGTACCAAAATAGTATCTTCTCTCTGTTTCCATAAAAGGTGCAGAATGTCTGAAGTACTTTGTCATATTCCGCTCCTGAATAAATTGCATGGTTATGTATAACAACATTAGTCTCAAGGAAAAAGAGACAGCCCACTCTGGATTAAGACAATTTAAAGAGACAATGCAGATGAATGGACAGGGGAACTTGTATCTGTTTGCTGCTATTGATTTTGACCAGCGGCCCATGTGCAGTTTATCTTTTTGTCCCTCTTGTCCTCCCCCCTCCTTCCTTCCCCTCTCCCTCCCCCCTGTATCTCTATGGCCTCGGTGTCACCTCTCGGTTTCATTTAGAATTACATTGCCTGTGTCGTGTGTTGCTCTGTGTGGAAATGTGTGTGCAGAGCTCTAAAGCCTGGGACCAGGCAGCGCTCCAGATGGAGAGAGATTTCATCACTTGGTCTGGCTTGCCATTTTCTTTGCACATCTCATCTACTTCAGCCGACAGGGCTCTGGGCTCAATAACCCCTTCACTGGTGACGTAGGTACAGGAAGCATCCATAGCATTACAAGGAACATTAAATTGAAAAGGATACAGATTGGCTATTTTAATTATACCCAATATCTTTTATTTCATAACATGTCTCCAAGGTTTGGACTGGCAGCAACACATGTACAGACTTAACCCATTACACATTAATTGCTACTATAATGGTTAAACACTGGAGTTGTCCAACCCAATTAGGTTCCTAAATTAGTGGGAGCTGCGTCCTCATTGTAGACAGTATATTATTACCTTCCAATGTGGCACCTAACATTGGTCTTTTGACAAGCTGTAAAGGACATTAATGAGGGCTGCACTATCTTGGTAAAAAATAAAAATGAAATTGCAATTTTTGTGACAAGTATTGCGATTGCAATTGGACTTGAAAGTTATGTTTAAAAAGTAGGATTCTGTTTAGGGGGCACATTGTTAACAAGTCTAGAGGCATTTGTGTTTTGGAGAGAATATGAACTAATAAACTAATACAAGAATCGCATGTATTTCAAAACATGCACAAGAACACAAGATTTTCTATAAAATTCACCTAATGAATTTAGCCTTTTGCTCAACTTATAAAATGCTAATTGCAACATTACATAAATATCTAAATATTTAAACTCTGTGGATTTACCCTGGTTCTGCCATAACTTATTTTATGTTAATTTTCAAATGCTAATGTATACCATCTGTTACTGTTGTTATTTACTAATAGCTGACTACTTTGCCAACAGTCACATATAGTACAAGTCATGAGTGAGCTGATGATACAAACCATCCACAGTCCCACACCAGCAGGCTGTCAGTCAGGAGAGATGTTGCGGCCATAATTGAGTGAGAGAGCGGTGACGCTGTAGTGTTCCCATTGGAACGCATGCTTCCACTGAACATGACTGAAGAGCCTTTAACAGCACTCAGATCACCGTGGCGACAGACAATACTGGGACAGAACAGGACATGTAGCACCCTGAATAATACACCACTACAGTGAGGGGAGAAGGAGGGGGGTGAGGGAAGGCAAAGTGTCCCACAGGCTAACTGCTGCTACCACTCGATGACACTTGTACAGTGAACTCAAGCTTTTGGAGGTTAGGAGTGCAAGTCAGAATTAAGAGGTAGAAGACATCAGCACTCTAGTGAAGAAAAAGCAATGGTACGTGTTAGAGAGGGTCACACAGCCAAATATTTTAAGTGTAGAGGATAAACTTCTAACTTCAAGTTCATAAAAGTAAAATGGAAGAGGTCTAGTTTGTGTCATTCGCATTCTTGGTAAATGGACAGGGTTTTAAAGGAAGGGCATCTGGATTAAAACCCTTTCTGCACATGCCTTGAGGAAGTTTGCTTGTTTGTTATACAGGGACAGCACATTGTGAATACTAAAGCCTTTAATGCAGCGCATTAGATAAACTTTGTAGATAGAGTTAACTATATCTTAACCGTATCCAAGATGTATATAATCTTATAAATATACTTATCTTCTCTTTTTTCACTTCTTTTAAGAAAATTTAAAACAAATTTAATGCAAATACAAAATTCCCCCTGTCCGGGCCCATGCAGAGGTCATGACTGCTTTTAAGTATTACCTTTGCAGTTATGATATGGCTGAGAGAGTTCAGTGGCTCGTAATCAATTCACAGTGGACTCCTGATAACTCCTCCAAACCTGACCTGCATATTCACACATCCTATTATTTTGATTTATGCAAACAGAGCAAGGACCACTAGTGTTTTTGATGCACAAGGACAAGTGATATGAGTGAATATATGTCCTACGGTAGACCATGTCCTCCAATTAAAAATGCTACATGCTTGCTTGAACTTTTACTATACACTGATAAGCCATAATATTATGACCTCAAATGGGGAAGGTGACCAGTGGATAGCTGTTTCATAACCCGCTTTTAATCTACCCCACTTTACAGCAATGTTTTTTTCCTATTTAGTGTGAAAAAAACAAACAGCTTTTCCGAAATATGCCAGTTTATACAAGAATATTGGCTATGCTTTGCTGCACACGCTGTGCTTCCTATAGGATAATCTTACATTTATCACTATTTATCTACCCACACAATGTTATTTAATGCACTTATTGTGACATTATGCACATGTGCCTATATGTTTATATTATTAGCTTTTACATAATGGGCTAAACACGAGCCAGTGCTGCTGCGGTTGACTTGATTAGCTTAGCAACCCTCGGGGGTCCTGCTCTGCCTCTTCTATGTGAGATTAACAGAACTCGGCCCCAGTTTGAATATATTTGTGCATTAATATGGATGTGAATGGATGTGCTAATGACTGTTTGTGCAAATTTAAAATGTGTGTGTTGGTAAAAGTGAAAGCCTGCAGGACTGGTTCTCTCCTGATCCCGGACACTCATTTTGCTGTTACATTGTTTGATGTTGGCAGCTGCTTTGAAGCCTTATCTTAGCACAAAGAAGGACACAGGGTTCTTAGCAGTGCGAGCTTTTTATCTGATCGCCCCTGTTGACCTAAACACAAATAAGTATTGTGTGGATGCAACGCTGCGATGGGCACCGGCTACAACATGACAATACAGACCTCTTTGTTATTTCTGCTCATTAAAATTACAGCTACAGGGTTTGATTAGTGACCATAATAATAACAACGCATTGTAATGTAATAATGTAATACTTGTTGATTTATTTTTTCTTAATACATGTGGGGGAGATAAAATATGAATGGGTTTCAAGCTCTGGGAACAGCAATTCAACTCAAAAAGTCAAATCGGGCAGAGATCATGATTTCTACTATTTGAAAAGAAAATTTTGATAAAAGGCAGCTGTATTTCGCCAAGAACTTTAGCAAAATGTACTTCTTTTTTCTTTCTATTCTACATAATACTTTCTCAGTTAAAATGGCAGAGCTGAAATCTGCCATTATCAAAAAAATAAGTTCAAGGTTTCACAAAATGGAGGACAAAAGAAACTCGCTGACTTGAATATTTTGCTGAACAATTTTTCTGTTTAAAATGTGGCCCGAACTCCTACATCCTCAAGTGTTATTATCTTTAACCACTACTAAGTGTTATTAAGATGTACACTTTTGTATGTAACGTCTAGCAATTAGCAATAACATCTCCATGTAGATAAGCAGGTAGCGCACCCTCCATTAGAAAAGTTATATAATCCCCGTATGTTTGCTGCGGTGAATTCAACCTCGTGGAGTCACACAAGATAGAGGACTTTGTGCTGTCCCAAGTCTGCATAATTTTAAAAGGTTTAGTCAGGAGGAGCATTTGACATAAAACTTCTTTTCAATTTAGTTCGAAAGATGTCTGTGTAATCCCTCAGTCGTTCAAGTAGGTTCCATCTCAGAAGAAAATTGAATTCTGTCAACTGGACAAAAGAGTGAGCACTTTTCGCCACTCATCCAAGTAGCTTCTTCAGTTCTGACGGGGTTCTGGTAAGACACTGCCTTATTTCACCCATTTGGGGCTTGAACGATCATGCAAAAGATCATGACTCCGGTGACAGTTCACACCTTAGGGTAGTTAAATAACACATGCTCCTTACTGTAAACAACTAGGGGGTGTTAGTTTCAGACAAGGCAGTGACTTACCTGAACCCTGTCAGAACTAAAGAACTTAATCAAGGGCCATATGAAAAAAAATCTTCCAGCTGACAGAATTCAATTTTCTTTAGCGATTTTTGAATTTGATATATGACTATTCATCACTTGGTCTGGTAGATACAGACTTCCTATGGTGAGCAAAACCATACAGCATCAGTTCAATATAACGACCTCCTTGTTTCTTTCTTGTAGTACACTTTACAGAAACGTTAAGAGCCTGAACACCTTCATTGCTCCCAGCTCATTAACACGTACTTCCCGGTGTGATTATTTGTAATGGGAAGCAGAGGTTTAGTTAAAGTGTCTTTAATAGATTACAATTTGGGCTGAAGAGTGTTCGCCGCGGGCTGTGTACTTATTAATGGGGAGAGTAAAATGCGGGAAGACTGATTCTGTTGAAGTAGCAGCAGCAGCAGCAGCAGCGGTGGTGGTAGGAAAAGTTTATGGGCCTAGAGCTTTGACTCAAGGACAAGCCACTGTTTTATAATGCACACTCAGACTGACAAATACCTCAAATCGCTCACAAGGACACATTACGCTAGAGGTCTACAAGAAGCCAGCGCAAATATCACGATTGTCACCATCTATGCCAACTATTGAGCAGAATAACAAAAAAATGAACAGAAAGTAGTTCATTTCAGTGCAGTAGTAGTCATTTAGATTTTCTTACCTCAAGGCGCTAAGTAAGAATTTTAACTGTCTGTGCTGTGAGACAAGCCATGACAGTTTTCTTGTCTTTTTTTTGTCCCATTACACAATCAGGAGGGTGGTAGTGGCGCAAAAAATGTATTATTCGCCCTGCTATTACTTGGCTCTTGGGCTCAGAATAAAACAAAACAAAAAATCATTCATTTCTGAACATAAACAATACTGACAGCCATTTAACACAAAAACAGTCATATTTATACCTCCAAAGTCTAAACTCTGCTCCAAACCAAATGCTTTTACTGACAGAGAGTTGGCTGTAGACCTCTCGATTAAATGATCATTGACAATTAGAAAGGACTGAATGTGATTAACTGCACGGCTCTAGTGGGAACTGGAGGATCACGACTCTTTGAGATCTGCCTAGATACTGGCATCATTTTGCATAGTATAGATATGCTGTATCTGCTTTTAAATTCTATGTACAAAAAGTGAATTTTACAGTGGTACTGTTTTATAAGGAAATAATAATGTTGGAGCCAAGATGTATGTGGAATTTTACTGTTTGAGTGTATAAGTGCTCTGGTATCGGTTTTAACTTTTTACAACACCAGTGGCCCAAAAATCTATCTTCTTCCACTTTATCTGGGGCCAGGAGCAGCAGTCTAAGCAGGGACTCCAAGACTTCCCTCACACCAGACACTTCCCTGGGACCTTCTCCCAGTGGGACATGCCCAGAACACCTCCTCAGGGAGGCGTCCAGGAGGCATCCGATACAGATGCCTGAGCCACCTCAGCTGGCTCCTCTCAACGTGAAGGAGTAGCATCTCTACTCCAAGCCTTTCTCATGTGGCCAAGCCCCTCACTCTATCGCTAAGGGAGTTAAGGGAGCGCAGCCACCCTCCAGAGGAAACTCATTTCGATTACTTGTATCCTAGAAAACATGTACAGTAGAGTCTCCTAGGGCCAGGACTCCCCTGAAAAAGACTCCAAATCTCAGCAGTACTTTCCTGGTTAAATAAAGGGCAATAAATAAATAACTCACTGGTTAGACTTTTTTCTGGTATTTCATAATAAACTATCACATTGATCTTTTTTAGTTTTTGTTTTGTGTTAATCTCAATATTGATCTAGCAACTTGACAATACAAACTGCACTATTGACTTCTGTTCAATTTAGCATAAAACATCTCCTTTAAATGATTCAGTCTTTACCTTATACACCCGTCTTTAGGTTGATGGAATGATAGACAGTGGACATATGCTCCCACCTGTGTGTCCTGGCCCCCTGCTGCCCACTGCGGGATATGCGCCCGGTGATAGATGGCTGTATGTGTTTCTAACAAAGGGGGAGGGGCTGGCATATGCCTAATTCTCCACAATGTTGGCAGCTCGGACCAGACAGTTGCTCCCTCATCTGCTGCCCCGCTGGATGGGTGCCTGCTGAGCCCTGCCCGTCGCCCGCCTCCCATTGGACAAATAGACTTTTTTTGTGCAGCTCAATGCTATTTCTCATGCGCTCACAAACAGCTGCTAATACTTTGGCATTTGGACAACACCTTTGGCTAGTTTCCACTTCTAGCGACGCGGCACACTGCAGTAATGAAGTGATACTCTAGATCCGTCGCCCAGTGTTTGTGCGAAACAAAAGCCAGATATGACTCGGGCAATTTATGGCTCTACCTGTTTAGCATCGTACCAAGACCAAGCTGTGTGGAAACTGAATAAGAACCAAAACGCCAAATACCCAACTCTATAACTATGAAAATATATTTACTTCTGTTATTTTGTAGTTTTCTTCTTCTTTAGGTCTCAAAGTAAGTAGCACATTAACTTCACTCAATGGATTCTTGCGTTGAAAATTGTGTACAATTGTCTGTAATATAGTTGTGATAAAGGTTGTAATGGCAGTTGTATATAACAGTGGTTAGTAGATTATGACTTCACTGTGATGTTCTTGTAATATCATTATGGTAATAATATTTATAAATGACTGTACTTAAACAGTGACAGCAGCTATAATAATGGCTAGACGTCTGCTTATATTGAGAAATGGCACAGATATAAAAACAGACTTACAGAAAAATTGGGAGGCACAACGCGGGAACTAAAATATTGATCATACATTTCTATAATGTGTAACAAGAAGCTATAATCATATATAATAACACACATTGGTTTAAATCTATACCCATAACAAAACTGTTAACGTCACCTCACCTTTTTTTTCACGTATTAGCATTCTGAGGTTATAGAGCTTGACATCGCACTGTTTAAAAAGCACTGATCTGTTTGGGAGTCTTCTATGGGCACACAAACAGACGCGCTCAGATGGCGTGTGCTATAACCGCCGCTATCCTCAGGGAAGCCTTTAATTGGTCACAGTGCTCTGCCATCTGGGGCCGGAGCTGCAGACCTATAGGGCTTGGATGAAGGTGAGAAAGGCGGATGGAACTCCCGTAAGCGCTTCTCCCAGAGCCATAAAATAAGCGCATCGAGAGGAAGACAGCAAGTACAGCACTGGGATAGGCCTTATTGGTTTTAATAGTTACCCCTCCGGTTACGTCGGGAGTCATAATATACTTGATAAATGCGGTTTATAGTGAGGGAATAGTAGGTGTACTGGTTTTTATTGCGTCTTGGTGGACATACAGCGGTACATGTGGGGCTTGGGTGAGAGAGTGGGTTGAAACCACTCTAGGGTTGGTGGTTTGTGCTGAGTTTGGCAGAAGGAGCGAGGTGGTGCGCCCGTGTTAACAACCTCCAGGACAGGAACAAAAGATAAACAGGCACAGGGAGAGGCTGCGGAGTCATGCGTGCTCCGCTGCTTTTCGGAAGAGCGCAGCCAAAGGGGCCTTTACTGTGCCAGAGTCCGAAGAAAGCTGTGAACATGGAAAGGTGAATCAGTGTAGACAAAATAGACAAAAGGCGATGAGGGTAGTGGTCATTGTGTTGCACTGGTAAAAATATAGTGAGCCGGACTACTGCCATGATACTAAAATTTCATACTTGATACTCGATACTGATTCCAAGACCACAGTGACAATAGAACGTCTTTTTCTACACAAAATAGCAGTTTCTGTGGTGTGGTATTAGTTCTGATATTCATGGGTTTCAGCTTGCTGTTATATGCAACATTTTGAGGACTTTTAACATTTAAATTGTAATATTAATCACTATGGCAACAGTTTATCATTCTGAAACCCATGAATAGATCAGGACCATTTTTAAACTGTACAATACTGTCCCATGTAATTTTCTAGTTTCAATGCAAGTTTTAGTATTAAATAATGATACTAACAACCCTAATTGAACTGCAAATGAGAGAACACAATACACACTGATATTTAAAGTCATTAATTTCAATTGTGTATAACATAACAGAATCTTGAAGCTTTCTTGGCGTGCTGCATTCTCTAGCACATTGGATAGTCTTACCTTTTAAAGACCTGCTCGTGTGCTGCTCTTGGCACATGTACTGTTCCTGCTTTGTGTTGCCGTCTTGTGCCAAGTTTCCAACCTGCTTTTCTCTCGTTTTAATGATTGAAAATTCTGGCAAGCTTTGGACTGAAAAATTAAGACCACTCTTCTATAACTATTCCTCTGCTATTTCCTTTTTTTGTTTTTGAGTATTTGTGCTCTCAGCTGTGTTATGTGTAGATTCATCATTGGTTCATCAAGGTCAAGGGGAGCCTGTTTTCTTCGAGTGCATCTACTTAAACAGTGAAGATAAACATAATGCATTGCTGATGGATTTTCAATAGGATAAAATAATAACATACTTCTAAAAGCAATATTTTTGGATGTCAGTGTGTTTACAGAAGCCCTTTGATTCTTGTCCCTAAGGATATAGGTTTGATGTGTGGAATTTCAATTGGTATTTTTGACCCCATCACCATCTACTAACTGCACCTTTAAGGGATCAAGACCAGGTTAAGTCTGAGTCAACATGTCAGAGTGCAAAAGAGGCTAACAGAAAACTTAGAATGACATTTTTAAACATTTTTAAGCGAAAATAGAGCCAGACATAGTGGTCTTATACAAGAATCAGGAATCTGTGGTTATATATTTTTGCGTACTTTGTTTGCAATATGCACTAGAGCTTGGGCAGTAATCACAGGACTGATAACAGCTCCAAGGTCAAGAGAAGAGAGCAAGTTTTCCCATTTTCAAGGTCCTATTTTGTTCTGCTACAAAGTGCATCATTGTGTCCCTACTGTTAAATAGCATTTATATAATTCACAATGAGAAACTGGGGCTCAAGCAGATGTGACTAAACCATGTCCAAAACTAGCCATTCAGACCTTCACTTTAGTTTACTGGAATTGTCATGCCCTTAGTTCATTATAAAAGTGGTCAGAGAAAGCATGTTTTCAATGTTAGCAGTCAATTTTTTACTCGTTCATATATTTAAAGAAGACATATTGTGTATTTGTGTGCTCTATAGCTATAATATATGACACCAATGGATCATTAAGTTATAATTTGCACATTTTAAATTGTAATATTCATGCAACTGCTGACTTCCACGTTACAAAGGAAGCCGACGACACTCTAAACGTCACAACGAGTTGGCACCTCCGACGGATAGCTGCAGATCACGCTAGCGAGATGACTACACAGCACTGCCGAATCCTACATGTATCACCAATTAAGAAAATAAAACTGGAGAACGAAGTAAGTAGAAAACGGGAGTTGATTGGCAATATGGCGTCTTGAAAATAAGTGATTAAAGATTGCTCAAACATGCACTAATCACTCCAGATACAACTTTGAGAGTGTAAATGGTGATCGGAAACAACTATAACATTTTTAAGCTTAGGCATCTACTTTAAGTGCATAAGCGTCAAAATGAGACATCATGTTTAGCCTACATATAGTAATGAGATGCTTGTTAACAAAAATGTTGCCAGTGGTCCCGATGTTCACTGGTGGTTACGTGTGTTTGCTGTTTATGTAAATTCGTAGTATGTGTAGTGAAGGTTAGACTGCGTGGAGGGAGGAGGGAGAGGGGGGCCCACATCAGCAGGTGGAGATGAGAGGCAGAGGGGAAGAGCGTGTGAGAGATATTTCATGTGTTTAGGAGTGATGACTAAATCTTTGATGCTTTAAAGGATTTCACTCAACGATAGCATGGGCTCTTCTCAAGCGTTCTTAGGGAGATTTGTCTTTCAAACTCCCACCTCTTCTCCTCTCCCTCTCCTCTCCTCCTCACTCTTTGCTTTTTAATCTCCGTCATTCTCTCCATCTTCCGTGGCCTTCATTTCCTGGCCGGGCTCAAGTCTGTCATATAGCGTGTGTCTATGTTGCGTATTAGTAATAGCGTTAAATCCTTCTACGCTGCCTTTGTGTAAACAGCGTCTCATGTACGAAAGCCACAGCTCAAGACGGATCCTCTGCTTATCACAACACCCTTTTAAAACCGCGTCACACATTTCAACAAAGTCCTTTTTCTGTTCTTTCTTCTCACACTTTTTTGCTTTTGTCAGATCCTCCTCTCCTCCCCGTAGACGGACACTTGCGTTTATTAAAAATTATGAAAGTTGCTAGCCGAAGGGAAACGTTTCGGGTGCGGTTTATTGCGATTATACTGCTACCAAAGCAGCTTTAGAAGGTGGACACTGATATCATATTTGGCATTAAGCCCACTAAAAAATGCAGACGGCAATTTTAACCGTTATTCATTCACTGACCTTACTTCAACTGCAACTGAATCATATTTTTCCATAACGTGTCCACAAATAAAATATGCATGAATGTGTGAAAAAGTAGTAACTCCTCCAATACGTGTCCAAACTTTATTACTGGTGATATATATTCTATCTCTTATTGTTTACCAGAACTGCAAGTCTCATTTGACATTTTTGCCTTCTCCTTTTGGCCGTAACGCATTTTTCTGTTAACGTTATTTATGGAGTGTCTATTAAAATGATGCTACTCTGTCTGCTGTCCCCTCAAGCAATGATTCACTTCTGCTTGGGGAATTGTTGAATAATGTTACTCAAATAGTTCATAATACACGCTTAATGACTTTACCAAACACACTGTATCATTTGCATAGAGTGATCTGATGGTTGTTTTGAAATATTGAGCGAGAAATTATTTATGCAAACCCGTATATTTGTGTATTTGCGCAACTTGGATTGAAACAGATGTCGAAAAGACTGTAATATTTTCTTTTTAGTTTTTTAAAAGTAGAGAAAGTGTAAATTGAGCCAGGCAGACCTTGGAGCGTCATATTAACATAACACATAACACTGTGCAAGTGGTACTGCGCTGTCTGTTAATATAGGAGTTCTCATATACTTTCGTAAATGTTTTGGAAGAAATTATAATATCATGTATATTGTGAGTACTTAAAAAATCTAAAATGGAACAGTTAAGCCTTAGAACAAGGGTATAATGTGAATCATTAGACATTTAGGCAACATTTTCATTGTGTGCAAACATACTTCATCTAGAAAACTGAAAATCATAGTTAGTTATTCAGTTAGTTTACTTTCTTTGATCAGTTTGCATAATCATTAATCATGCTACTTGATTCATGAATATCACAAAAATAACCAAAAAATAACATAAAAGTTCAGTTATTCTGCAGACCGATGAGGTTTAGGCTGAACTTTAACACTTATTTTGCCCATTCCTTTTAACACATAGAACACAAGATGGCAGAAAATATTGTTTACGGGAAAAATCTATCATGGATATAAGAAAGAAGAAAAGTATACATATATACATACACAAATATGTACACGTCAATATTCACACAAACACACCAATCAATGAACACATGTCAGTATGCATACATATAGGTATACATACTCTAGGTAGGTATTTTTTTAATGTGTTAATTGTTTCGGAGCATTTAACATTTCATCCAGGCTGTTCCATAAATTAACACATTAACTCATTGACTTTTTAGGTTGGTTCTCACAGTAGCTTTCTGAAAGATAAGATACATAGTCATACTGGCCTGTCACATTATGAAGCATGATATATCACTATAGACATATACTGTGATAAATGATAATATTGAAAGTGCTTTATGCCACTGATACAATAACAATAATCCAAGATGATCCCAGTCTCAATCCCAGTAAACAATTTTTTAAATAGGCAGTATCATTAAGTGGCATGAGCGGCAACAAATGAATAGCAGAATGAAGCAGTAATTAGCCACAGAGGTTACTTTTTTAACCCTCTACAGCTCAATTGTATCATATTACAACAAAAAATACTTCAAATCTCTCCACTTTTACAAAAGAATTATATCCGCTATAAATTTTGAGCTCCAAAATCTTTTGTTCCAGCTTTCATATATTGAGTCGATATATTAATTATAATGACAGGCCCATACACATAGCTGCTTTACATAGTCACATAATTGTGTTTTAGCTTTGTACTTTTGCCCTCCTTGCATTTTAATAATTATTTGACTTGATTTTGATTGCATTTTTCTCATCTCCTTTGTGTTGCAACACTGGGATTTCCCCATTGTGGTAAAAATTAATGCATATTCATATTTGTCACTTTCATGTTATGGTAAACATGGTAGAAAATGTTGCCAAATCTTAAACATTTTGCTCTAAAATATAATTATTCTGTATTCTATTAAGGTTCCTTGATGTGCTACGCACCAATAATGGTGAGCTCTATTTTTACATTTGGACTGAAGTCAAAGTGGCCTGATGCACTGCTCTGTGGTGTGCCTTTTACACCTTAGCTGTGCTGTTGTCGTCAAAGGGTGCAAGCCAATATTCCCAGTGAACTCTCCTCCCGTGCCATAGAAACGCAGCCAAAGTAGAGTTAAAATTAGACAAAGAGGAAACTGCAGCTCAAATGATGTTACTAGCTTATCACAGCTAATTGCAATATAGCGATTATGGGCTGTCTCTTTTTTATTCAGATGTCTCTGAATTATTTGCGGCACCTCTTCACATTTTTACTACAAAGCATCTGGAGATGAGTCAGTGTGCTAATACTGCTTTTTACTCCACTGTTAGAGCTGACACCATCACAAAGGCATCAATCAAATCACAGTGCATATGAATAGTAATTATATGTGGCATTTTTATGGAATTCAGAAATACTCATATTATCATCAAGTGTGATGTCTGCTTAGTGTTATAACTACAATGTGTTTTTATGATTCATGGAGCTGGCAGAGATGCAGAGAAGGAGTTAGCGCTGTTTGGAGGTTCTGAGATGGACGTGGATCTATACAGAGCAGGAATCTTGTCTCATCTAAAACCTAAAATAATCGAAACCTTTGTCGAAACACATTTTCGAGTGTGATATTTTTGCTGCAGAAGAAACTATCACCCCCTAAACGTTATTCATCCATAATTTACTGAGAGATAGCAATTATTGTGACAGCCCCGAGTACTCTCACCCGAACTAACTTACTTAATTGACTAGAAATTGTATTATTATTATTCAGTTAAGCGATATGCAAAGGCCACAATATAATTATAATAATCTTGAGAACTTTAAATACAGATTGCATTTGTTTCTATTCAAGCCATACTCCAGCTGTGTAAATGGCTGTTTGTGTCACATTAATGTTACTTTATCGTTCAGAAAGCTTGACTTCTTAAAGCTGCCATTTATAATTAGACTGGCTGACCCGCCCCTGTTGTATTCTCACATAACACCACTTTACACCAACACGTTACTGCTGTCTGATAGTGTGCCATATTTGGTGTGAAGAAGACCAGAGAATGCAGGTGAAGGCGAGGAGAAAACAGGTTTCACATCTACATCTACTTAAGGATTTCGCTGGTTTGGTCATGGTGTCAAAAATCATGTATAATTTGTCTTGGACTGCAGTGGCTACTTTAATTTACATCTCTGGCTATCAACTTAACTCTGGCTTAACTTGAACCAGTCTTTAATGATTCTAACTTAAACTTGGAGCACTGGGAGAGTAAATGAACAGTAGACCACACTGCCTTGACTGACAGCTCTGTAGTAAACCAGTTGCGGTTACCTCTATCAGTGTTGTACCAGCATGTGTCAGAGTGCAGCTGTCCCCTGGAGCTCTCCCCATACACTAGGATGTGCTTGTTTGCGTGTATGGGTGCACGGCTAATCACAAGACACTTCCTGTTTTCTCCTCCACCTCTGTCTATAATGAGCTCTAAAATCCATAGGGGGGCTTCCTTTGTTTTCCCCCTGTCTGCCTTCCACTCCCTCTGACACACAAAAAGCAGATGTTACCGTTTACGTCTTAAAATAAAAAAGACTGGTTATTGTACAGTGTTGCAGATTTGACAGGGGCTTGATTCAACACGTCCGGCCATGTTTGGAGAGCGCGACGAGGAGGATGTGACAATGGAAGCTGTGAAAAACACTCAAGTGATAATTGGGTGCAGACAGGCTACTTGTGTAATGGAAAGGAATCCCTCCAGATCATTCATTTGCGATTTTGTCACTCGACGTAATTGGATAACCCTGGACTAAACCCGCTCCAAACCTGGAAGAAGAACACATGAACATGAAGTCTGTGAAATTCCTCAGTGGTCCAAGGATGATCCATTGTAAAAGAAAAATTCAAATCTGTCAATTGGACAAAAAGTTGTAGGAGTGAAAACGTTTCGCTGCTCACCCAAGCCGCTTCCTCAGTTCTGGTCAGATTGAGGCATTGTCCACCAATAATCTGACCAGAACTGACGAAGCGGCTTGGAAAAATTGACTGATTTTGATTTTTTTCTTTTAATATGAACATGAACTAATCTTGGACTAGGACTGGAACTATATCCCTACTCAGTATACCCATATTTCAACAATTATGAGACGGAGCAGGCCCGTCGACAGAAATTTGGAGCCCCGGGACAAGAAGTCTCACGTGGGCCCCCTCTAATATAAACTAATAGCAGAAAGGTCCAGTTCTGGGCCCCTAAGACTCTGGGGCCCAGGACAACAGGCCTCTTTGTTTTACCTCGACTCCTACTATAACTATAGGAGTAAAGTTTGGACTTCCTGGCTTTCAAATCTGTTTGTGTACTTTTATACTGTTGATTTTATTGGAGGTGACTTTGGCCATGTTGAAGGTTGTAAAGGGCTCTATAAATAAAGATAGCTTGATTGATTACTGTATTGTTGCCAAATAGGGAAATTAATCCTCTGCATTTGACCCTTCAATGCTGCTGAGGCTTTGGGCTGAACTTTTCTGATTTGTTATAGATACAAACTAACTACTCAAGTGTTGCAGCTCATATTTTTTAACAATATTGTACATTTAAAATACTTTTTGAGGGATAATTCTGATTTAGTTTCAGTATTATTGTTTATCATCTATATTTACTTTAACAGTATATCACACTTCAAAATGTATTATCATGACCCTATCAGGCCTACAAAACAGACTTCTGCATTAGGGGACAGACACTTGTCCTGCTTTCTTCTATTAGCAGAAGAGGACCACACAGACTCACACTCTAAATCTCATAATGGCATCTGCAAGATCTCTCATATCCTCCCCCCATAACCCATTTCAGCCTTTTTTACCACATTGCATGCAGTGTGCTTGGATAGGACACAGTAAAAAGCCTTCTGATCAGATTAGAGAGATGCCATATTTGTTTCCATTCAGCCAAATAAGTTTTAATTTGTATGGGTTCTTTAAGCGATGTGCATAAGAAGAGATTAGTGTTCATTGGAAATCCTGTAATTATTAACATTATTTTACATACACAGAGTCAGCGTGGATGGGAACGGTAGTAGCTGCCTCTGCACACAGCCTGATTACATCTCATCAGAGGCAGTAATTAAAATCTTCCCTCCTTTTCATAGGGGTGATTTGTGATTGCGCTGGCAGTAGTAGCATACATACACATAAACACACGAGATCAAAGTACAATGTTAATATGAACCAATATGGTCGCTTTGATTAGGATTTGTCACATGTTACATATAGACAAACAAATCCATTGTTGTTGCTGTTTGTCAGTGTAACGGCTTTATTTTGTAACCACCAAATCGATTAGTATTGCAAAGTGATGATCATGTAGTACTGACACATCCTAAAGCTTTTGTATATATTGCAAATCAAACTAGCATGCATCTGTACCAAAAACATTTCAGCGCCATCTGTACTATAAAGATTTCAGCAGAGCACAACATCAGAGAGCCTCATGACAACACCACTGCAGCCATCAGAACACGGTGAATACATAAGCACAACGGCGTCCATGAGATCCCAACATCTCTTACAGTTGTATTACATAACACTCAGATCTATGAAAAACTGACAAATATATCCACCCAGCGCTGCACCTTGGATCCCGGATTTGGATGGGGGCTTATCTGATCATGTGCATGTGTTGTATTATAGATGTACCCCCGCTGCGCCTCCTGATCCCACACTACAGTACTTTGAGTCAGTCTTCCACCCGCTCCTTTCCTCCCTGTTTAAGAGCCTCCCTCATGTCTATTTTAGCTTTGACAACCTTGCTGCACAGTCACTGGACATATTTTCTGCTACTACTACTTACTGAGCTCTTGTTTTTAACAGCGTAATCTGATGTTGAGGCTGATTAGAAGCATTTAAAATTGCAGCGTTTAAGGTTGCATTTCAGGCATGTTTTCAGGTCCACATGGTTTTAAACTGAGGTTTTTATAGTACAGTAGCGATGAGTCTCTATCTTTAGTTAAGTAAAGTGAAATCTCTAGTGCATTTCTATGTCTCACACCATCACACTTTTGCTCTTTCTCAACACATTTATAGTAGCCTACTTATCATTATGTGAAGAAAAATCTATGCAGCAAAATTAGACTTCTTTTATGTTCATGACAATTGTAAAACTATTGACAATATGTCCAATTTGGTCCGATTTATATTTTTGTCAGTAGTGATGCTTCAAATAAGTATCTAGTTTCAATGCTAGTTTCGGTATCAATTAGTTTTAGTTTTGTTTTGGCAACATAACTTAAAAAAAAACAAAAAAACGTTGACCATACGATGACCTGTGTCATCAGTTGTCACTAGTCATAATGTTATTGCTGCTCAGTGAATAGTCAGACGAATTGTGTTAATGGGGCAGCTTCTCTTTTTGGCTCTATCTCCAGCTATTGTCCCCATGTTCATTCTCATCAACCATATGTCCGGCACATACTGAGTGGATTGTAAGGTTACAGCCAGTGTACTCCTCACTGCTGGGACAAATGTGGCATTTTAATTGGATCTGCCAAAAACATGGTCTTTCCAAATGTCATTCTCTCCTATAACAGACAAAATAATACATAATTTAACACTTACTTGCCCTGTATTGTTAGGTCTTTGTTGCTAGATTGCATTTAAAATAGGCTTTAGTAAGTCTATAATCCTGAAGAAATAAAAGAAAGTATGCAGTGTAATGCGGCGATATGTAATTTCAGATAGCGCTTGTGCTTGCGGCCATTCTTTGAAACTACTGTGAAGTTGACTGCATAACGTGTAATGAGTCTGGGCACACGCTGGCGTTCTTTTGGCACAGGCTTTAAAGGAGATTGGACAAGGCGGCCTATTTGTCCTACTCCTCTTTGTCGACATATTCCTGTTTTCCACTTCCTCCCACTTCGCCCTCCTCTTCTCTCTGAGTGTCCCAGTTGAACCTCTTCAGCTCCTGACTCACAAACAGCTCTCAGCAGAACAAAGCCTGGCGGATATGACTGGTCTGATAATGGATCATGAGTATTAAAGCACAGGTGTATTCACATCTGTGTTTTTATATACCTCTTAGCTGTTAGCTTCATGTGCTGATGGGTCATTCTGTCATGTCTTCTCAAACCTAAGGTCACATGACGTGTGAAGTGTTTTCGAGGGGTGTTCACTTTCTCCATTCCCCTCTCAGCCCTGTTCTCAATTTCGCTGAGTAATTAACAATAATTGGCCTCCTGGCTTCGCCAAATGCCCATTTGTTTTGCAGAAACACACAGGCAAACACAGCCACTTAGGTCCATTATGTTCCAGAGCACTTAGTGCAACTGTACACCAGTCAAGAGCCAAGCAGCGCTGGAGAAGGCTCACATTGTAAAAAGTCCTAAGAAGGTGGAGACAGACATTTCTAAGTTACATATGTCTTTTGATGTTCTGTTGCTCATTAGCATCATACTGTCTCGTGGACACTGCCTTTGTGGCATGTTTTGAAAAGAAAGAAAATTACGAGCATAGTTTTTTGGTCATTATCTGCTGGTGTTTGTACATTGTGGTAGATTGGTGGACACAGTCGTTTATTTGGAACCTGGACACACTTGTATTTTCATCTCCAGATTGATGGAGTTGCCTGGCAACAGAAAAAAGAATGAGCAAAAACTGATCCATGATAGGATCAAGAATGTCACATGGATGTCAATTTCAAATAAAGCAAAAGAAGCAGCAACATTCTCAAGTAATGGTAAAAGGTCACATTCATCAAAGATTCATTAGAACAAACATAATGCTGAACAAAAAGGCTCTTAATGATTCTGTCAGTTTGCACCTGACTGTACTGTAAACATCCACACTCAAAAACACATCACATGCTACATCTTCAACCTTACTGTGGCCAATCACTTCAGTCTGATAAAATGTGGCAAAGGTAGCATTTGGAGAACTGTCAGTTCTCCTCAGATTCCACTGTAATTGGTCACATGTCCAACCCAAAAAGTCAGGATTTTCTCTCTGCTTCTAAAACTTTAAACACATCTTCCAACACTGCAGTTTGATGTTGCTCACTGCTTGCATAGGTCAAAGAAGTTTGCATGTAAAGTGTATTAGAGATCAGAATATTTCCATCATTTCCACTCCATCCTGCAGTACCACACACACACTTCCTTACCGGTGTAACTGGACTTAAAAGGGCAGCTCAAGAAGGCGACAAGCGTCAGTCACTTCAGAGAGCCTGGGGAGGAGAGTTCTGGGATCACGAAGGGAAAAGATGAAAGCACAAAATGTAGCTGAGGTAGTGCGGTATGTTTAAAAGATTTATTAAGGATTGCTGACTTGAGTGTCACTCAAGCAAACCATGTTTTTGTTTTTTTTTCTCTCTCTGTGGCGCATTAGAAATCTCCACAGACTAATTAGCTCATCGTGTGAATTGGATTAGAGAAATGGTCACACTACAAAAACATTTTAATTTGTGGAGTACTATAGAAAAACAGGCCGTAACCACCTTTTCACCTTCAGCGAGGCATTCATTCATTTGCTTACCTGACTTGAATTTAATCATGTTATTGATCAGCACAGATTTATAGTGGAGCCTATATAGCGAATGGACCAATCGATAGTGAGTCTGTGTAGCACTTAGTTGTTTCACGTGTGCCCCTTTGGTTGGTGTGCAATAAATACAGATAAAGTGTAAAGTTACTACCTGTTAGAAGTTCCACACCTTTTTTATTTTAGGGTGATAATTTTGTTTGTAAGATATCACAATAAAATTAGCTTTTGATTACATTTTAAGAACGGTCAGTAAAGATGTTTTTCGAATAGTTTTTGTTGTTGGTCCAGAACACATTTTAGAGAGTGTAGATTTGGGGGTTGCCAAAAATCTGTTTAGTCAATTTGTTGAAATGATTTTTGTGAGATGCATTAATTCTGTCAGTTGTCTTGCCTGACCAGTCACTTCTACATTCTGTTCAAATCAAGAAGGGTCTGGATTCGGACCATAGAGCACGAAAAACCACCATGCTTACATAGGACAGTCCAACCACAGACCTTAATTTGTAACACGTGTCTCAAGAAATCTCAAGAAAAGTTTAGTCATTCAGAACAAACTACTGTATATAACTTACCTGGGATAAATAAGCGTTTGGTGCTTGGATTGTTGCTTCTGCAGAAACCCGCTGTTTCTCAGTCCTAAATGTAGTTTTTTTTTGGTAAACTCTCATGTGTCTCCCTGATTGGTTAATCCACCTGTCAATCACACCCTCTGAAATTAGTGAGACACGAACCGCATATGGACCAACTCCTCTTTCGTAGTTTTGTCCGTAGTTTGGGATCCAGTTGTCAGTTACGTATCCTGCTGTAGGGAACATGCAGCATATTTAGCTACAATTATTACCATTTACCAATATTAAAACTGAATGTTAGAAAAGATGATTTAAAAGAGGTTAATAGTATTGGCTTTAAATTACACAGCAAAATACATGAAACTGACAGAACATTTATGTCAACAAGCTTTTATTCAATTAGTCACTTAAACGCTAAATGAGTGCTGTGTAGTGTTTTGTTTATCATCAGTTGTGCCCACAACAGTTGGCATCATTTCCAGGGCAAGTGGGATAAATTAGCCAAACAATGTTATCTGCAATTTCTCTAAGGAATGGCTTTGAATGTTTGTGTATGTGAAATCCGCTGTGGTGAGATCTAAAGGCGCTGGAAGATATGCATATACTCTTAACTATAACACTGTTTCTGATGGAGCCCGCATAGGCACGCTAATTATGCATATGATTAGTACAGTAAACAAAAGATAATTCCACAGCTAGCTTGAGACATACGATGTGTTTGTGGATCTCTGTTGTGAAATGCCATGTCAATCTGTTGTCAATCCAGCACAGATTGGGGTCAACAGGGTAAGGGCGGGATGTCTGTGTCTGTGCACTGTGATTGGCTAGTTTCTCCCAGTTTGGTGATTTTTTTGAGGAATCTGATTGGCCCAAGGGAGAAGCAGATGAAGCCAATGTGTGAAATATCTCTGTTAGATGCTCTTGCCATTTTAACACTCTCAACTCCCCATAGGTGTAGCGAGTGGCAGACGAACAGCATCCCAGCGTGTGAGGAGGGAGGTGTGGTTGTTATAGTAACCATATGACTGTTCTCATAGGTCATGTGATCCTGTGGGAGGGTTGCTATGGTGACGGCAGGTTGTAGCGTAGGTGTGTTGTTGTGGTAACTGCGTGTCTATTTGCAACACTGCCATTCACTCCCTGTTGAATGAATAGCTTAGCAACACCGGGTTCATTAAGACCTATTTTGGGATTTGATTTTAGTTTTTAGATTTAGATTTGCATTTTAGTACTGTTTTCATTTTCATCCTTTAGAATTTTGAAGTTTTCTTGCTTTCTCATATTCTCTGCTTCAAATTAAAACAATGTATCAGCTGCACATTCAAATCTTTTGGGTCCGTACCACAATTTGGGAATCAATCTTGGAGCAGCAGTACTTTTAATTGTCCATCCAGGGACTGCTCTTATGTTATAGCAAAAGATTATAATGACTTTATAATGAGTCACTCCAGTCAGCACCTAAAGTTTAACTCAAAACCAACAATTAATGCTGAGTAGTCTAGGCACAATTTACTTAATCACTGCTCCATTTAAAGTGGCATTTTTCCTGGACTGGAAAATGATAGGCTTATTTCAGACATAAAGACAAGTCAAACTGACCCTGACCAACAAATTGCCTCACAGTGAAGTGTCTCATTACAGATGGTGTTGAATGATACGTGCAGCAATTTTCAGCCCTATAAAACTGCCGCAGTCATAGACATTGTAAGATTGACAACTAAATAATGAACTTGGACTGCTTAAATGTTGGATTAAGACAATAGATCAAAATATTAACTGGAGCTTTCAGGAATCAGTTTTAATTTTGTTGAGGTGTTTTATGTGTAGCCTGTTCTACGCATGAAACTTTCAGCATAACCCAGAATGTACTTGCATTCAGACATCAAACACACAATAGGTTTTTAGATTCATTTATTTGGAAATGTTTGTCTTTTCAATTATAGCCCTAGTTTAAATTTTTTTGGGGGGGGGAATTCCTTGTTACTTATATGAATGGAACTGGTTATCATACTGGTTTTGTTCAAATAAATGCATAAAATGTGTAATCATTAATCATCATAACAGTATATTGATGTATATACCACTCTTATAATATTTTTACCAAATCCCTCTCCCAGAATAGAACTGTATTTTTCTCCACACCTTTTCTTCACAGCGCATTCATCCACACTGTTTCTATTCTCATGCCATAAGTGTTGCGTTTATCGTGATCCACCTGATTGGCCAATTCTCCTCCTGCCTCTTTTGCTTTTCCATTGTCACATCCTTTGATTGTCTAGTTAAACCCCACTAACCAGATGTCACCCCTACCTATCGCTGCCTCCCATATCTACCTATGTCTTTCTTCTCATCCCACACAGGCTTTGTTCCACTTTGTTTGTTCCATTAGCTCCATCTGCGTCTCATTTTCACACGCGCGAGATTAGCATGACCAGAAAAACACATCAATAAGTCTTTATATACTATGCTCTGAGTAAGGCTTCGGTTTTTATACAGCTTCTGTGAAGAAATCGCATTGACCCTCAACATTCAGCTACAGAAATCTCTTAAGAACCTAAGTAGCCGAAACATTTGGGCAAAACACTCCACTAGACTAAACCCGTACAAAGCCCCTTTCTCTATTTTCCAGCTTCTTGGTAAATCTCTCAGTCTTTTCCTTGCTATACAAGAATGGCGTGTTGTTTCCTCTATTCGTTTTATCCCATTGTAGTCCTAATGCTTGAATCTTATCTCCTGTGAATTCAAATGCATTGTTGTGGTGCAGTCATAGTACAGATTGTAAAAGTGTTAGTTTGGCTGATGTATTGAGATACTCAGGTTCTCTGGTAGTTCACATACATTTCCTCATATATATTTTTTTCTCTCTGTTTAAAAAACTACTAAAATTACTTTCTATATTAATTTCCCTAATATAACAACACATATTTTTAAAACGTTGCCATTTAACACAAAAAAAATTGTTAAAGTCTGGATTCTGCTCCAAACCTCACGCTTCTATTGACAGAGGGTTGGCCGTAGTGAACTCGATTATAAAGGCCTTCATTGACAATTAGAAGTGACTCAATCTCTATTAACATTTGATTAATTGCAGAGTCACTTTTGTTTTCTCTTTCTGGGCACGGAAGGCCTGGTTTAGTCCTGGTTTCGTTCCGGTTTAGTTCCTGTTTTGGCCTGTTTCAGTCCTAGTTCAGGCCTTGGTTGCTCATCTTTTTGCATACTTAGCGAGCTTCATTTTTGACGTAATTTAGTGATTTAAATCTAGTTTGGACATGGTTTGAACTTTGCTTTGTCCTTAAATTATTATTATACACATACACTCCCATTTTATCCTCTTTTTCTGTACAGAATATTAACAGAAGCTTTTTGGACTCAGTCAGTTTGAGTGGTCAGATAGTGTTCAGTTTTACCGTCTTGCTAGTACTTCGAGTTAAAAGCATACAAGCACACTAGAAATACATTTATCATGACCTTTTGTTTTGGATATTACTTATGAATGATGTTTTAGGACCCATCCATTGTCTCTATTTTTACTAGCGTTGTCTTTCTGGCACAATGCATCCCTGTTCATCTAAAAATACCTCTTTTATCCTTGTATAGAGTGTTCTAACGCACTGGAAGTAGTTCTGTATCCATCATGTGAAATAATCGCACCTTGATGTCTACATTTCGATCTTGCACTTGTGTTTTTAATCTTCACAGTTCCCCACCAGCTGGCATCACGTTCAGGTCCTGTTTGAGATGTACATATTAAGTGAATTCATTATTTATTATTGTGTATGTTTAGTGAGCATGATCAAAGCATGCGGTCTGGTCTGTATGGGATGGGAAGAGTGCCAACCTGTAAAAATGCAATGCAATGTTACAAATCATATGGGATGTAATCAGGGGCAGAAGATGTAAGGGCGTGTGGGAGTGAGAGACAGGGTTACTATGGCGGCATAAGGCTGACACGAGAAAGTCATATGGAAGAGGAAATAGGGAGCAGTCACCTCCATACAATAGACACCTTGTATGGCACCGTAGCTGTCACCAAGCAGAGTATTGCAGTGTTGATGTGCTTATAGGAAAATATATGATTCAGAATGTTAACAGATTGCCCTCAACTCTAGTGTTGGGAATAGCATGGCAATATATATATTTATTTTATACAGGTATTGTTATTTCAGACACACATTACATTACAACATACTCAAAATAATATGAAATGTAGTTTGGGTAAAGTATCTGATTGTGATTTTTCTAATAAGCATTGTGATTGGGATTTGATTCATGATTTATGTTTTGATGATATGATTTTGTTAAAAGTTCCAGGGGATTTGACAAAAATAATGAAATATGAACTGACACACTACTACAAGAAAGAGATCTAAACTATAGCGCTAGCAGTTTTATGCAGAATGAGACAGAATATTTTGTTGTCTGTGCATAGTATGGTACTTCAAAATGATAATTGTGCCCATTCGATGTATTCAAGTTCTTCACAAGTACTGACTTTCCCTAACACCTGACGTTTTTGTGTATAGTTGACTCATTTTCAAATAGCATGATTCTTTAATACAGGATGGTCCTGCCAACATTACGCAAGCATTCAAATTGCCTTTTCACCCTCTTACTTCCTCTACTTTTATCAATATTAAGAGCCACGTTTGCTGTGTTATTACCTCCAGCATTACAATGTGAACTGAGTGCTTTGCTTCCTGTTGTGTAACAGCCGGCATATTGTAAGCCACCACTCGTACCTTCACACCTCCACAAAGACCCAATACATCCGTGTACACCTCCATTATGATCTATCATGACTCATTTTAGACCACTCAGGCCTTGTATAATGGCTGATCACATCTAGCCACAGGAGCTTGCTTTGTCTGAATGAGGGTAAATACATAATGAGTTGTAAATTGCCTGAAACGTCTGTATGGTCAACAGGTCCAGAAAGTATTGAAGTTTTATTTGTATTAGACTAAACGGTAAATCACAGGGCTGTTAAATTACTTTTTGTTATTGATCTGTAAAGCATGCACTGGTCACAGCATTAATCCAGCATTATTATTCTGCACTGACTCTTCTCTACATTAAAATCATATTATTGCTCATTCTTTTCTCTGAGATTTTATGTCAGGAACAAAGTCAAGGCCCCACTAAAATGTCTTTACTTTTCCAAACAAACTCATTGTTAAAAGCTGCCTCGAGTCATAAATCTAACTCCACAACTCTCCTCAAAGTGTAATTTAGCCATTCGCTGCAGCACTTAATTCTGACCTCCTCTTCTCTTTTATTCTGCAGTTATCGCTGATTCCCTGACGGTCACGGCCGCCGCGCAGACGCTATCCAAAGTGGAGGGGGATACGCTGCAGCTCACCTGTGAAGTATCGCGCAGCACCCTTCAGCACACACACTTGTCTGTGGGCTGGTACCTGCGCTCTCCAGAGGATGCTTCTGCCCCGCCTCAGGAGCTGGTCACCCTGTCGCGGGACTTCGTGCTGCGCTCCGGCGGGCCGTACAGACAGAGGATGGCCGCGGGGGACCTGAGATTGGATAAGACCAGTGCTACGGCGTACAGACTCACCATTCACAAGCTGCAGCCCGTCGACCAGGGGCTGTTGTACTGCCAGGCGACAGAGTGGATCCAGGACCCTGATGACAGCTGGTTCGCTATGACGCGCAAACAGAGCGACAAAACCCAACTACGCATTCAGCCCACTGGTGAGGACGGGGAAATGCGAGGGCCAAGGGTTTTTAATGTTGTCACGTAATATTTTTGCACCTTTTATAGCTAATGTATTTAAGCTAATAAGCCTTTAATTTAAGAATCTCTAGTCTAAGTGTAGCCAGTATTTCAATCATGGTATTAACAAAATCCAATTTTTAAGATTAGGCTTAATTATTAATTCCCTGTGCTGAGATCTTGTGCCTGGATTTTGTAGATAGCGAAACAGACAGCAGATGTGATTTGACTTTTTAAATGTATTTATATATTTTTTGTAAGATGGAAATATTAACTATTAACTGTACATTAGCTTACATCCATTTTTCATGCAGTACAGTATACCATCATAAAGCTGTGTCAATTTAAAAAGCATTTATTTAACAATAAGCAACTCATCAGGTTAAATTCTAACCATAGATGTCATAATCAGTACTGCAGTAAAACTAGTTTGACCTCCAAAAACGTTCATTGCTGCTTCAGAGGATTTTGATTTGCTTCTAATCACTGGCCCCTAAATGACAAATATTTATACTGCAATTCAATTATGCAGCACTTTGATAGCATCATTGTTAAAAATTCTCCTTTTGACAGACTTGCACACACTTGTGGGTTTGGCTCTGTGATTACCGATGAGTATCTGGCACTAAGCTCATTATCTCACTAAAAAGGGCTTAACTCAACCTCCAAAGACCCCCCACTTTTGTATTTGTGTCTGTTTGATGAGCAACATTACAGCACATCCAAGAAGCATTGGAGCTGCTCTAAACTGTGTAGGCGTCCACTCAACAGACTTATGGCTTTTGCATAGACATCACTGTTTCCAATGGCAACAATCATATGGCCTTGACATCCCAAAACATAAAAGAGTTTTTACTGCTGTGACACTCTATAATACAAAGTGGTCAGAGCATGTATAGAAAGGTACAAGGTCAAGTAACTGTGTAGGAGAATGTTGGAACTGCAAGATTTATTGCAATCAAACAGAAAATGCAATTTATGCAATATAGTTAGGCCTGGATATGATTAAAGGTACCAGTGCAATACTGAAAAAATAGTTATACCTAAAGAATATTTTTATTTTGGTTGGAAGTTTTAAAACCTCATTGGTCCTGAGAGAAAAAGATAAAAGTACTGTATGATATTTATGCACATTATTCATCTATGTGCTCATTCTAGAGCAGCAGGGATTCCCACAGTTTTCAGAGCAGGACATCCACTTTAAAATGAAATTGTATGTAATAATTGTTAGTTGTAATTATTTAAATTATTGTTAATTCACCAATTTATTACAAAAAATATCGCACAAAGTGGTAAAAAGTCTTTTATATACAAATGTAAATATGCTGTTTATCAAATGGCTGTAATGCAGAGGGAAATGGTAACACAAGGACATCAGGAAATCACATACAGAACAAACAGCACAGTGAGTCAGAGGTGGGGACTTTGGCACTGCTAAAATTACACTAACTGTTTGAACAAGCTGTGACCAACTACCTGATTTTGCTTTTCAATTCTGAATAGAAGAAATTTGAGACCATATCTGAATATAGAGCGTTTTACTGGAAAGGTTGAACATTTTTAGGAGACATATTGGTTTTACAAATCAAGCATCAGTGAATACACATTGTAAACTCTCACATGAGCTTTGTCATTGAGAAAACAACAGAATACAAATGGTTAGATCATTTGAGTATTGCATCTGTGATTTTAGTTCTTTCTACATAATAATATGGACATTTTGTTGTCAGCAGAAAACATTCTTAAATAAATACCTGTAGTTGATGTGATCTGCAATAACGTTAGAGCTACTACAGATACTAATACAGAGCTACAGCTTCTTTTTATAGTATTTATGGACAGGAATAAGAACATAACACAAGATAGATTCTATAGATTTGGATTTATGATCAAGCATGTTTGAGAGTAGGTCGGGAATGTAATGGAATACAATAGGTCAAGTGTGTAACATCGAGTACATAGAGGAGTATGTGGGATGCAAGAGCGTGCCTTGTGATAATGATCTAATAAACTGTCGGCCCTGAGGCGCAGTGGAGCCGAAACAAAGATGGCTCCTCACCACCTCAGATAACCTCCCACTCCCTCCTCGCTTTGGTCCTGGCTTCCCCAGACACCACCAGGGCTGCTCACCACTGCACCGATCTCCTCCTCTCTGCAAAAAAGCGTCTCTTTGTAGTCTTTCGAGAAGCAGCCACATTGGCGGCTGATAAACTGCCCTGGTATCAGCTCAATAACGATGGCAGCACGCAGTGGAGAGTGTCTCATGGCAGTAAATTACTTCATGGTACAAGTTCAGGCCCCCAACAAAGCAGTGCAGTGTAGTAGGATGTTTTTGTGGACAGTTGTGATTCATCGAAAAAAATCATGTCTCTATGGAAGGGTGGTTAAATAAAAGTATTCTAAATCTAGTATCAAAAGTGGATAAGACAAATTTGGCCCTTTCCTGAATAGTTTAAAATGAAAGAAACTACTAACTCTATGTGTAAAATGACTTTGGATTATATACACCACCTCTTTGTATGTTTTACTTTCACTGAAGTATTGAAATTTGTAGCAGACAGTGACAGTAGTGTGTCCATCGATCGAAAGGTTGGCGGTTCGAATCCCGCTCTCAACATAAACATCATTGGCTGAGAGGTCCGATCCACTGACCTACAGGTCGGCGGTGCAATTCCAGCTCCTGCAGTTGATTACTGTTGTTGTGTCCTCCAGTGTCTGCATACACTGAAGTATGAATGTGTGAATGGATGAGTGGTTCCTTGATGCAAAGCGCTTTGAGTGCCCTGAAGGTGGAAATACGCTGTATAAAAATGTGACCATATTGTATCAAAATCTATTTTTAAATTTCAGTATCATGATTATACTACTCTATGGGGTATTATTACATATAAAACCTGCTCATACTGTAGTGTAGACTTTCCAAAATGTATGTGATCATTGTAATAGTGTAACAGAAACATGGACATTCCATGGTATCCAAATCGAAATTTTAGTTTAGTGACAACACTTTTCTGGATGATTTTTGATTTTAAAACTGAAATCGCAAATCTAATCACAAACACACCCAAACTTGTTCAGCCGTGCAGTAGTGTAGTATACAGTATGTAGAGTATAGATAGATGTAAAACAGGTTTTGTCGACTTGCTTGGAGGAGACAAAAGAGTCGGTACCCGCTGCACCCCTCCGTCACTCCATCTCTGTAATCTATAATGGATGGAGAGTTGTTGCGTGACAAAGAGAATATGGGTGTTGTCGAGGCTGCGAGTATGATTTAGTTAGGTAGCATGTGTGGAGTTTCTTGCCTTTGTTTTGTATTTACATAGAAGCGAGTCGAGCTATACCTAGAGGGTGATGTATATTTGATGTCACACCTGTCTGTGTGCTTATATGGCTGTAGTTAGATAGATGGAGAGACAGAGAAATGAGAGTAAAAGCCCTGGGGAGGAATAGAGCATGTCTCCATTGTAAAATAGTACTATGCGCATTACATGAAATACAACTTAAAGTAACACTATGCAACTTTTTAATGTTAATTCCACCACATGGGATACCATGCTCGGTTGGAAAGGGCATCATGTGGAAAAAAATACATAAAAAAGTATTGCCTCAAAATAAAACCATAACGATAACTTGGGGCTTCTGGTATACATACTTTACTTTCTGTGTTAGCAAACTGCATAGTGTAGTTTTAAAATCTTGTCCATTTTATAATGTAAAACTGTTACGACTACGAAAATTGATTCACAAATTTTAGTACCTCCTTCAAAGTCCATTGCTGGCCTTTATTGACTTCCCAAGCCTCATTTTGTCCTCTTGAGTGTTTTGATATTACGCCATAAACGCAAAAGTGAAATCAATTTAAAAGACGGGTACATTCATTAGCTCGGGTCAATAGTGCCATAGAAATGTATGACCTTCATAAAATCTAAAACATGTTTTCTGAGACAGTTATGGCTGTCACATAAACATAGACATAGACTTTACTTTCAAACAAATGCACTGTACCTGAATGTCCACAAAAAAAATAAAAAATCTGGCACAGTTGAGCACATTTTAATAGATTGCTAAAGTGTATCTCCTGTTCCCCCTGTATCATTATCTGGATAATTGTATCCCCTGTTTGTGCCATCTGAAAATGTGCATGTAGTCCTCCCCTTCCCTCACCTGGCTGGATGACCCGATACCTGGATGAATGACCCCAACCCCATCCTGGATGCCCCCCTCTGTCCCTGACTCTTAACTAGGCTCTGGCCCTACAGACTTGAACTCTATCTGCAAATGGACACGCGTTAGTCCTGGACACATCTGCAGCCTGCCTGTCCATGGGAGTGGATCTCTCCTTCACTGTGGTTCTCCTCCAGGTTTTTCTCTTTTTCCCACTGGGTTTTTTGAGTTTTTTCTTGCCAAGAACGAGGATCTAAAGACAGGGGTTGTTCTGGGACAGTTATCCATTTGCTTGTTTTCTATGAATGTTGGTAATTTGCTTGTCTGTTATTGACCAATGTCTGTTTCACTATTGATTTTCTAACTTCCTGTTGGTTATGCCAGCAGTCGCCTCTCAGGGCTTAGCAGGATCACCGTTATGATTTTGAGCTTTACAACATAAATTGAATTGAGATGAATGTTGAAAAACCTGTATGATATCTTCTGATGACCTTTTCGAATCAACTTTGTGCTTTGGGCTTGGGACTTACATTGTCTCATCATCTTGTAAAAATGTATGGGCAGGAGTGTTACTTGGATGTGTAGAGATTGTGCAAAATTGTCTTTTTGGTGCTCTTAAGTATAGGGACCAGCCTCAAATACAAAGTTGAACGTACTCAAAATGTACAAAAAAAATGTAAAGCCTTTATTACCTCATGGTAGATAAACTTAAAATAACACAATGCTTTTCAGCCCTTCGGCCTTCATCGGGGAAAACTTGTATTGTATGCTGGATTTTTCAATTAACCTGATTACCAAGTCTACATTCGACCTCTCCACAGGCCACTTCCAGATCCCAACCCTCCTTTTAGCACCACTTAACATATAGACCAAAGACAAACTACAGTCTTGTTCATCCTCCCTTGCCTTCATCTCCTCCTCCTCCTCCTCCTCCTCCTCTCTCCCCTCTGGTTACACTAGTTGTCCTTCTCTGACTGAGTCTAAACACTTCCATATGCACAGGCTGTGAGACCACCCCCACCTCTGCATCTGATGACTGTTGACTGTCTACTCCCCACACTGCGTTCTCACTGAAGCGGGTCAAGGCACTCTCATCTGAAGCGCACTTCAACACTTTTTAAAATGTCACAGTGCATTGTCTTTTCAGCACTAATCCGGCTGCCTCAGTTTGTCAGATAAGAAACTGCTCTCCTCACCCCAGTGCTACAATGCGGTTACTGTGATTACTTTTCCACAATTCATGCTGATAAATAATGCAAGAACAATGGTGGGCTACAAAGATAATCACGACTACTTTTATGCCAGCATGTGGTTAGATATTGAGTTGTGTTAAGTCTAAGCAAGAGGGTTAGCCTGGGACAACAGGAAATTGCATAGGAGGTGAACATTTCTGAATCATAAATGAGAATTCCGGCAGGGCTAAAGTCCATGACAAAAGGACCAGCAATTTAAAGTTAGAGCAGTAATTTTCAGTTGAGAATAAAAGGTTATATATGGAAATAGTCACTTCAATTCAAGTGCAGCCTTCTTTTATTTAAGTATATATTTGAGCAGAAATTGGCCTGCATTTACATTAGTAATGAGTTCATAGCTTGGATATAGAATCAGTGCAAATCTTATTCAGTTTTATATACGGGGGAATTGTGGCAGAGTGGTTAGTGTGCCTGAGTTTTTACGTTCATTCTAAGATCTGTTTTATGGTATACCCACTGTAATAGAGATAGAATTGATTTGTCTCAGTACAAGGTGCTGCTTTAGTTTCATGGACTTACTTCAGCGAACCATGAAATAGTAAAGAATTCATTGTAGTGTCATTCCATGGACACCCACAAACGCTCACTAGTGGGTGAAATGCTTTGCCTAAGAGCACATTGGCACCTGTTTAGTATTGGAGCTCAAACTACCAACTCTCTTGTTACTGCACACCTGCTCTCTCTTAAGTAACTAGTACCGTCATTATATAATTCTGTTCCGTCTTAGCTCCCTAAATAGAGCAGAGGAATAAGAAGTGCTCAATCTGCCCTGTGCAATGTTTATGTGCGCATGTGTGCAAACAATGGCCCGTCTAATGTTCCGCTGCATAATGAACCCTATATCCACAACAGGCTTTGAACTCTCCCTCTAGACTGCCTTTTTTTCTCACAGGAAGTCTTTGTAATTACAGCTCGGGGGCCTGCACCTCACTGCGAAGCCAAGCAGCCGGCTCTGATCCATACTGCGCTCGTCATCTGCAAATTAATACAGCAAATAAACCGCGCCAGGACACACAAGCAGAGTAGTAGACGTAATAGTGGGAGAAGCTAGCTTAAAGTAGTGTTTATTCTCAAGCAGAAGGCAGGAGAAAGCAGTGCTGTCATAGAGTAGCTGAAGAGAATTTTAATTAGATGTGTTTTTTATTGCAGAGGTGAAACCGCAAGGGGCTCTCTGAAAGATCAGCATTTTAGTGAAGCGATGCACCGTATGACCTTCTTCTGCTCTCCTCCTGCCTGTCTGCACTTTTACTGTTACCCGGGCTGTTTAAGGCGGTGGCAAATTTAACTTTTAACACCTAATCTGGGCTTAACATTTGATTTTTATTTTGGTTTTGTCTTGGAACAGGAGAAGCTGTACTATCAGGCCAGGGCAATCTGGAAAATCAGTTAGGACTTATGTTCTAAACACTGTTCAACCTAAGCCCTACTAAGCTTATATATACACCTACAGAGTAATCCTACGACCCCCTACGTTTAGTGAAATTGAGGCACTTTCCCCATGCTATTTTCCCAGTATGATATCATTGCAGACCAGGATAATGTGGATAAGTAGAACGCAACTGATTTAGAAAGCTTGAAGGTTTGGAGCCTATGTTATTTGACATAACAATTGTACTCAGTTTTACAAAAATTAGACTTCTGTGTTTTATAAATAGCTTTGTTTCACACTATAATGCTGTTCATTTTGAAGTAATGTATTTGCATTGAAGGCCACTTTTATCTACCATCACATTAATACATAACATGGGGGTGGTACCATGAGCATTTGTTAGTTTTTAAAGTTTTTGACTGATATTCTTTCTGTGCTGATAATTCATGGTTCATTGTTTTTTTAGATCTAGTAATCTTATACTAATGAAAGGTATGTGTCTCTCTTGCGCCCCCTGCAGACCGTGACTTCAGTATCCAGGTGAGCACGGAGCGTCGGTCCTTCACGGCCGGTGAGCCGCTGGAGCTGCGCTGCACCATCGAGGCGCAGAACGTTCCCGAGCGCTTCTTCTCGGTGTCGTGGGTGTTCAGCAGCTCACCGGTGGCCGTGGTGGGCCCCAGCGCCGTGCCCGTCCTGGGACCAGAATATGTGGCCCGAGAGGCAGCGGGACAGATGACCGTACGCAAAGAGAGCCCCAACGTGCACCTGCTCAAACTGCAGCACCTCAGGCCTTCAGACTCAGGGAAGTACATCTGCAGGGTGACGGAGAGGGAGAAGACACCCACGGGAGACTTCATCGACCGCAGCAAGAGATCGCGCAACGTCCAGATCAGCGTGACCTCTCTGCGTGAGTAACCTGCTGACATAATGATACACTGGAATGTTGTGTTTCAGTTTATTTTTTTGTATCTGAAAAGTGCTCACAAGTGATACAGCTTCACTGATTTACCAGAATGACATTGAAGTTTGCGTCTGTTAACAGATGTCCTTAAAATTAATTTCTCTAAAGCCTTGTAAAGCTTGTGCAGAATTTGTGTTTTTAAAGGGCCATGTCATTTCTACAAGTTAAGTCAAAAAGTCAAATTGGTTCAATGCAAGTAAAGCTCAAAGTCCAAGGTCCAAACGTGTAGCTACATTTTATTTTTCCATTTAAAATTGCTCACATAGCAAAAAGGTTTGAGGCCAGCTGCTTTATTTCTGTGCTATGGCCCATTGCACATGCCTCCCGCTGCCTTCACACTTGCATATTAGCATTTGAACTCCCACCCCTCAAGCCCCCCCACTATTGCCTTCACAGACAGAGCGATAGTTTGCAGGCAAAAAATTTGAATAAAAACTCCATCTTGTAAAAACTGGCAATTGAAAATAATATTCAACCGTTTTTGAAGTTGAGGTTGCCCTGTCAGCACTTTGCATTTTATATTATCGCTTATGGGGAAATGTTGTTTAGGCTGCAGTAAATTATTTGCTACAGCACTTAGAATCTCTGCATGTAATAGAAATGGTACTAGAGTATTTTAAACAAGTAAGAGTATAAATAGGGTAGCGGCATAACAACAGTTCTTAAATATACAGTTGTAAGGTAAAAGAAAAGACATTTTTAATAATGTCTTTGCTCAAATTTATTGAATGGTTTATTTGTATATGACTTTAAATTTGTTTAAATTCATCTCTAAATGGGCAGAGCTACGTGATATTGTGTATGTGATATTGTTGCCGATGTTATATGAAATAGCTCAAATCCATTGATGTGTCTACAAAAAGGCCCAGTGTATGTGAGGTAAAACAGGTAGTGCTTTCTACTTAATGTCCAAGCAGTAAGTAGTCCATTGTGAACAAAGCCCCTGTTGCTAGAAGCTGGTAAAAGAACAAATTACACTGGCACTCTTATTCCTGATGTATTTTCAGTTTGAGTGGATTGCTAAGGATCTCTAATGCAGCATTATACTGTGTGCCTGTACCCATTTCCTTTGGCTTAGCTGGAGAAACTGAGAGGAGGGGGGGGGCTTCACTATAGGGGTATAATGGGGAGTAGTCCAGACTCAAGCAGGCTCAGCTAACAGCCATGAAATGAAAGAGAAAAAAGATCCCTTAGTCTCTCCAGGGCCTATCTACGTGTCTCCAGAGGCACAAATGACTGTTCTGCCTGGACCCACCCTTTTCAGTCAGGGTTAAACGCTTCTGTCTGTGGGGGCCCCTGGGTTTGCATGTGATTGATTTACAGTTACAGCTATTCTCCAGGTTACTCTTATCAGGTAATGGGCCTGCTACCAGTCTGGATCATTGGCTGCGACCCATGTGTACACTATGGAGCGGAACAGTGCACAGGGCTTCCTACTACTGCAATAAAGCATAATAATGGTGGGGTAATATCTCGCTTATACCGTGCCGTATCCAGCTAAAAATCTGCCCAAAATAATGCCCTAAACAACGCCTCTAAACCTTAAACAACCAAGAATATACAGTAGGATGTAAAGTTCTCAATAAAAAGTTTTCAAAGGGGAGTGACTGGTGAAATAAGAATTAATAGACCCTTCAAGTTGTAAACAGAACGCCTTTATTCTAAAAGCTTGCACTGGATGGAACATTACCTCTAATGTATTTGCTTAGTGTATTGATGTAGTAATTAGAGCCAAAATCACCATAAAAGGTAACAACCATTTAATTAATATTACTTAAATGAAACTTTATCCCTGAACTAATCGACCCAAAAAATATAGCAGGCAACAAAAAATCTACAATGTCGTTTTTGTTTTAGTTCATCACGAACCACAACTCCTGCATATATTAGTGAACTTTAGAAAGTGGAGCTGTTAAAGGTTGGCAGGTTAATTTGAGTTTTTTGTCCAGGTATAAGCTCTAACATTTTGATGTGCTTATCATTGCGAGGTGGGAGCAGAATCCTAACACTCATCTTATTATCTTATTTTGAACACGTATACAACATTCTCTGACCTTAAAAAACCTTCTCATCGCTATTGCACATTTATTTATTTTTTTAGACAGACCCTATCGCCCCATAAAAGATGTTTATGACGTTTACACAGCATAATAGCCTCTGCTGGCAAATATGAACTTCCATAAAACACAGGGGTCAGGTTTAGCTTATTTCTTCCCCTAAAAATTGCCCATATCAGGGACAGGATCGTGAGACGTGCTTTATCACTCTAATTGGCAGAATGGAGAGGGGTTTGGTAATAAGCGGCGACAGGGGTTAAAGTTGATGAGTCAGGTGACAGCGGAGGGAAACACAGACGTAAACAGTCCTGACAAACTGCCGGTGATGGATGAGTTTACCTTTTGAGGAGCGAGAGAGGCAGAGAATAGCTCCACTGAATCTCATATCGTGCACACAGAGAGGACAGGAGCAGGGCCAGGAGGCAGCAGGAGTCAAAGGCACTGTAGACTGTAAACAGAGAAGCCACGATAGGGGAAGGGCTGGAAAGTGGTTTGGGAGAAAATGTCTGGTGGCTAAAAACAGTCAGAGTTGATAACAAATAAGTAAAAAATAAATGTACGTAATGATAAAGTCTTACTCATTGTCAGACCAATAATGATGCCAGACTTTGCACATGTTTTAAGTTTAAGTTATACTTTATTGTCTACATAAAGAAATTTGTCCTCTGCATTTGACTCATTCTTTAATGCCACGGGGGGAACCTGTCAACAGTGGGCGACCACAGTACAGCATGTGAGGACCTGTGCACAGGAAAGCTCCTCCCAGTCTGGGAATCAAACTTGGGACCTTCTTGTTCCACGATGAACAACTTAGCCAGCCACACTTGGATTGGATAGACAAGCAACAACAAACTTATACTGCACTTTTGAATAGTTGTGGTTGAGCTAAAAGTGTAAAAGAATGACTGACTGTAAATGAAAGAAGCAATTACTGGTCACATTTGTTATCTCCAGACTGATGTACTTTGTTTTTACTTTTTTCTTTTTACATGCAAACAGTGATCACATTATTAGGTTGTAAAAGGCCAATGCGGTCAGTTTCAATGTAGCTTATTTCACTGCCTGACATGGATCTGTTTTACTGGTTTGTAAAAATGCAGTTTGATCAGAGAAAGATACAAGACAGATGCACTAAACTGAGTTATCTAGTAAATCAATACCTACAAATTCCATTTATACACTATTCTAGCAATGGATTGATTATCACACAAAAATGTCCCAAGCTGTGGAAGAATATAAAAATATTATGCTGTCCGCCAGCTAAAAAAAAGTCCTCCGAGGCTGTTCAAATAGGCAGGGAAAAGGGAAGGGGATGAAGGCTTTTCTCTTTGTTCATACGAGAAGCAGGAAGCCACTTTATTTCTTATTCGTTGAGAGCTTTAGCTTATTAGTCTGTGAGAAGCACTATGCTACAAAGCCTGGCCAAAGGGAGCAGGGTACTGAAGAAACCGATAGCCACACCCCGAGAGACGGCAGCCATTTAGGGTCAAATGCATGTCTGTAACGTTTGATAGACATCGACATTATTCTAGATTCTTTTGATCTGAGATGAATTTTAATGTGGTGGAATTCAAGTCATCTTTTGCCCAAGGGAACATGGTCATCTGTCTAGTCAAAGCATCTAACCTACATGCACTGACAGTAACCTGCTAAAGTCTGACTGTCTTCTCCTTCTGAGCGCCCTAGGCTAGTTACCATAACACGCCATTGCCACCGCTAGTACCACACACATGCACAAGGTTGTCTCCAAGTAAAAAGAGATTTGTTTTATTGCCCAAGGCTTTCAGCACTCCTTTGACAAGTATTCTCTGTAAAAAAAAAAAAAAAAAAAAAAAAAGTTAAATAACGCTCTAGCTAGCCTGTCACAACACTGGATATCTTCTTCTTACATGTCGTTGTATTGTTTTTGTCTTACAGAAAGCAACATCACAGTGAATATGACCAGTAGCGCGTCTGATGTGCTGGAGGGGGATGTGATCCAGCTGACCTGCTCGGTTCTGACCACCACGGGCCCTCTGTCAGTGGTATGGTACTGGACAAACAAAGATGAAAACGGGACGCCCCAGGAAGTAGCAACAGTGGACCGGGATGGCGGAGTATGGCACAGTCCTAACTACAGAGACAGGGCGAGTTATGGAGATATCCGAGTGGAGAAAGTTCAAGGGAGTACTTTTACTTTGTCCATTTACAATTCTTTGCCTGGGGACGAGGGACAGTACAGCTGCGAGGCGACCGAGTGGCAGCAGACGGGCAGTGAGCTGGAGATAAACTGGGAGAAGATTGGAGAGAAGTCGGACACCAAGAAAATCTCCGTAAAGACAGTGGGTATGTAAACGAACAACTTTTAACAACTTTTCCAGAATGTAACTTCACTGCAGGCCAAAGTTTAGCAGGGTTTTCGGTGCATAAGTGTGGAGAGAAGGGTGCAAGGATAGGGAAAAGTTGGCCCCAAGTCTGTAGAGAAGGAGCAGAACTTAAAAGTAAAGTTTCTGGATGAGTGCTCTTTTGCTGAAGTATTTTTAGAATGGCTATTTAAAAGGAAGACTTTACTTAGAATCTTCTTTTGACAAACAACTTTTTCTTATGGTAATCAGTGGGTTTAAAATATCGTCATAAAATATGCACAGTACTGACAAAAGACAAAAAAGCTCGATTGGACTTGGTTTTTAGGACTTTCACGAGATATCGTCATAATTAAATGCTTTCTGTGCGGTAGCATCATTATGTGGAAATATTCAAAGTCTACTATGTTTTACAGTATATTCCCTCACACCAGTTAATCTCCCTACTCTCGAAGAATACACGTTTATCATTGCCCGCAGAACTGATTTACAATTCATTTTCTGGCTTGGGTCTCAGTCGGACTGTAGAGTGGCATTAGCTCATGACTTTTTAATATTTTAAAAAAGTTACACAATATAACCTTTTTAAGATGGTCTATTTTAAGCAAAATGCTCGTTTTTTACAGTTACAATTCAGATCTTGGTCAAGTGTCTGTCCTAAGTCTCAATAAGTATGAACCACATTGCATAAAACTATTCCAAATTGATGCTGTGGTGATCCCTTTGAAGAATTCACAAAATGAGCTGTCTCAGATTGTACATATAATCTTCTTATTCTTCTATGTTTATATAACTTTATTGGTTTTAAATGCCATAATTATTTATCCTGATTGACACACCAGCTACGGGATGCTTAGTCATAACCTGTTTACACCTCAAAGCACATTTCAGTGTTTATTAGCTCTACAAATCAGCGAGGTGCCCCATATACAAACAGAGCGAGACAGTCTACTTACTTGCGTGGACCAAATTAAACGCAAGCATATGTTTGTGATTAGCTAACGTCTGATGAGCAACTCCACATGATCCAGTCTACATAGCATAATACTATATATATTATTCATGTTGGCTCCGGGGAAGGATCTATTGTGGCACACTTTCCCTGCCACCTGCCACGCGTCAAAAGCACTAGTTTATTATGGCAAAGTAGTCCCTCACACACGCATATGGATTAGGTCGAATTATTAGAATGGAAATGCAGAGGCAATATGTTTCGCTGTCTGCTGTTCCTCTCCGTCAGCGCTGAGTTAAAGCCCGACATCTTTGGACTGAGGGAAGCCAGTGGAGCGGAGCAGAGCTGGCAGACCACAGAGCTGCACATTTAGAGGAGGAAGGAGAGAGAGAAGGAGAGACAGCGGATGGATTAGTGAGAGGGAACATGTCAGCTTTTTTAAGTGGCCATTTGTTAAGTTTGGGCAACGGAAGAAAACATTAGTTGGGGGGAACAAGGGACACATTATGCAAATAGAAGAGAAGACAGAATGTGGAGTTTCTTAACGCTGCTCGTCTGCCGTGCTTCTTGATCAAAGGAGTTTTTAAAGTGCGCTAGCTTGTGACGGTCACCGCAGATTTGTTTTGGTCTTTGGTTTTCACACACTTTAGGATCCAAATACTGCTTTATTGGGCTTGAATCGGTCATGCAGATAGAGCTGATGCACTTGACTCTCTTCCAGCTCAACATGATGGAACTTTTGCCTCGTCTTTAGACTCCACGGGCCTGATTTTGTTAACCATGTAAGGGGAAAATGTACTCGCAGTGACTTAAAGGTGAATTATAACAGTTCTGGTTCGGGGCTTCCAGCACCTGCTTTTCTCTATGGACATGTTACTTTTTTACATGGAATGGTAAATAGTATGGCATCTTACAGGTGTTTTTATTATTATGAAAACATGCAACTTACTGTGAGTGGGCTTGCCTCTTCAAGGCAAAGCATCTCCATAGAGACAAGTAGGTGACAAACCCTCCACCAGAAAAGTTACATAGTGCACCTTTAAGGTTATGTAGTAGTAGTAGTAGTAGTAGTAGTAGTAGTATTAGTAGTAGTATAGTAGTATAGTAGTAGTAGTAGTAGTAACTAGTAGTAGTAGTAGTAGTAGTAGTAGTAGTGTAGTACTAGTAGTAGTAGTAGTAGTAGTAGTAGTAGTATAATTGTAATGATAAAATATAATTGTAATGATAAAATATAATTGTAATGATAAAATCAATTTGAGACTATTTTTTGAAAATACTCCTAGGTCCTATATAACGCCTCTTGTGAGCCTTTAGCCATGTTGGAATGCTGTTACATCCTCAGTGTTTTCTCATCAAAAACATACTGGTGCTTTATCTGACTACATCTCCTAAGCTCAAAATACTCTGTGCCACTGTGATGTTTTCTGTTCACAGAAGGTGTTGAGAGAAGAATTCAGGCTAAATATGCAGGGTTTGTGTGAATACATGTTAAACATGTGTGAATGGAACAAAACACCAGTATGTTTGTGATGAGGAAACAACATTATAACATAGATGAGAAAATAGCGTGATATGGGTCCTTTATGTGTAGGGATTAGGAAAAGAAGTCACTACCACTAAAATAATGGAGTTGTTTAGAATCCTAAAACAACATAGCAGGCTATTGTGTTCAAATCCTCCTTTGTTGATGCAAGTTAATGCTCTTTTCTTATTCCATACTCTTTATTATTATTTTTTCCTTCCATGGATATTGTAATAACTTCTTGCATTGATAATAAATAAAAGAAAATTCACATATGCCATATTTGTGTGCACTATGGGCAGCTCACATCAGTAAACTCTATGTAAATGCAGCTGGATGATGCGGACCACCTTTCTGACCTCTGCCGTTCTGATGATGAACCTAAAGGGAGAGAAATGCTCTCGGGGAACCATGATGTTTGTTGCCATGGTAAACCCAAGGTGCTGGATCAGAAGTTTCCTTTGCTTGGTTTAGACCACAAGGGTGTCTGTGGTGGTAGAGAAACTTTAATTGCCTATAGGGAAAACAGCTATAGAAGTCGTTTTAATTGAAGTCTTATTGGATAAGAAATGCTGGAAATGTAAAAGTTAATAGTCTATGTTCTCGGATAATGCTGCTTTAGGCAATCCCATGGGTATGAATATAAAGCTGCATTTCCATTGTAAGAATGGAAGTAAAGGAAATAACTGTACTGATGAAATAGCTTACTGGTACTTTTCAGTCATCAACAGTTTCAAAGCTTTAGGATTAGTTTAGTTCTTTCTTCTTCTTCCTTCATTTGCGTGTGTGTTTTGTTTTTGTACTTGTGCACATTTATGCAACCGACTACATTTTTCTGGGTTTAGGTCAGATTCTTATGGTAATTCCTAAAGCTAATGTGGTTGTGTGACTCTTAGCCCTTGTTTTTTGGTTATACAGTTTAAGATCATATCTTTCATCTTCATGCACTATATATAGGCCTGCCTTACATCAGTTGACACAATGTTATCTCTCCAAAAGTGAAAGTCATTCCTGGGAAGCTCCTCTCCATTGTCCCGACAGTCGTCAGCGATGAGGAGTATGGATGGAAGCAATGAGAAGAAGCACGGAGATGAGAGATAGACTTAGAAGGGAGAGTTATTGTCTATTAGAGAATTATGGCCCAAGGCAGCGGCCCGGCCCGGACAGACCCACATTGATTGTGAGCCCCTGAAGGACACTGGGGCTGATAGCTGTCAGGGCGAGTGAGAGGCTGCGGGAAGGAGAGAGAAAGTGACAAGGCGATCGACTCGAACTTCACCTGGAAATCTGCAAAGTGTCGAGGAGAGGAGCCATGTGTGAGCAAAATCACTCTTCATAAGGAACCTGGACAAGACTGATGACTCATTAAGTGGCAGACTATCTCATTAAATAGAGATTTCCAAAAACAGAACGGATTACAAAAGGCTATTTTTGTACCATCCAAGGATTCGTGTTGGCATATCGCATTTTTAACTAGTGAAAACTTTCCCAAAATTTTCTATTCTATTTTTTTTCTATTTTTATCACAGCTATTGGATTCATTAAAACGTGTAAGACTCGAGAGATGCTTTTATTTGTAGACAAGCACTTAACTGAAAACATGTGTTTAGGTTATAGTATGATTTCCTGCTGTTTACAAATAAACAGCTTTGTCTCATTCAGTTATTCAAATTATGTCAAATATTCACAAGTAAACTGGTGAACAAGAACTGTATTTATTGTTTAAATGTTTACATGTTTAAATGTGTAGGTGTATCTTGGCAATAATGTATGCAGTTGGGTGAACATTCTTAGCGTAATGAGAGGAGTTTAGACTTGGCAAACCGTTGGACATAGATTGGACATCGCCGTTTAGAGAAAATCTTTCCCCTGGGCTTTCGCTTTGTAGTGTTATCATTAATTTCAGTTGCACTTTTAACCCAGAATGTATATAAACTTTACACAAACTAGGGTTATGCATACACCTACGAGTATTGAGGACTTTAGGTGGCTGTGTTATGGGCATGCCACTAGAGAAAAGTATAATGGAGATTTTAGTGTGCTCCAGTAGTTTGTCAATATGACCTTAGTGCACTTTGAGTAAGTATGGCCTGCATCACCGGCTTTTGGAGCTCGCTCACTTAGCAAGACTATTATGCAATACAATAGGAGTTAGTGTACGAAATGTATAGGGCTGCCCCAAGCACTAGACAAAGCGTAAGTCAATAGAAAAGTGTTGGCCGGCTGGATTAAGAAACACAAGTAAACAGTCGAGGTTCACAATAGCAAACGTTTTATTTTGCACAGTTGGTGTCATATGGAGAATCAGAAAAACTCAATATTTGTACTTGACTGTGTAAACCGTTGCTTTATATGCTGCCAATAGATAACTCAAAAGCACTGGGCACAGAAATGGTAAATATGGATGCCATGATTTGTGCCAAGATTTGTGTGCACATAAAGCAAGGGAATATAGAAACTGGTGATGATTAAAAATAGTCAGGCACTGAAAGCTAGAGCCACTTTACACTTCATAATCTTATTAGGCCTGTCTTGATAATTACTGTGTAGATTTATTGTTCAGTACATGAAACTGGAACAATTTTTTTGGGGGGGTCAATATTTATGTGTATGTTTTCTTTGCACTACTGGAGAATTTTTGATTATATTTGGCAATATGAAAAGATTTGAGCCATAAAAGGTTGAATTAACAACTTCTATGACTCTATTCTTATTATACATTCAAGCTATGTACTAAAGTGATTCTTTATGTTCTTTATATAATCTTTTTAGACAATATTATACATTTAGAATAGTTATGGAAAAAATCTGCTATTGGGTTGTGTCAATATTATCGTTATATAATTTACTTCATCAATATATCGCACTTTAAAGTGTGTTGTCGTGACAGGCCTATAGTCACTGTGTATCTTACATATAAATAATCCCACTATATTGATATGATCACTTTCAGTATAATGTAATAGGCAATTAGTGGGCAAAGTGTACATTGCAATTCCACACATTAAAGTGGCTTTTCCATGTAGTTGAATATAATTAGTTTTGCCTTAGCACATATACAGGGTTAAAAAGAGACTGCATCTAATTATAAAGCATTCTGTTGTCTGAGAATCAGGCAGTGCTCTGTTAACTTGTTACATGTTTTTAGCCTTACTGTGACACCACTGAAAGTTAGGAAATACTCTTTTAAACTTGGTGTGGTGCAGGCTAGGAATGTGCTAGGAAAGTTAAGAATAACTTTTGGCAGCTGCAGCTGCAAACCATTTAAAATAAACTAGGTCTGATTTTCAGGTTTTTAAGGCAGTACAAATAATGTACAGAGCCTGTTAATTGTAGATGTTAGAAATGTTTGCCCATCGGTTGAACTAGGCTGGTTGAAACTAGTTACAAGCCATTCTAATATTGTTTTTTCCCCATACAGAATCCTCATTCGTGGTATCCGCCTCATCCAGGACACCCTACATCACTTTTGGAGACTCCTTTGACCTGATTTGTTTGGTCAAGCCCCGCCACAACCCCCGTGTGCCCACTTCAGTCACATGGCGATTCAAACCAGCCAGCTCAGACTCGGAGGAGGACAGCCAGGGAGATGGCTTCAAGGAGCTGGTGACGTTCACTCGGGAGGGCACCCTGCAGTGGGGAGAGCAGCTGCTAGGACTGGGCACCCGGACAACCGTGGATCGCTCTCACTCCAACACGAACTTCCGGCTGTCCGTGACCAAAGCGGGGCGTCGGGAGGCGGGCAAGTACCAGTGCACCGCTGTGCTGTGGAGGAGGAACTATGACAACAGCTGGAGCAGGGTGGCCAACCGCACCTCCAACCTGCTGGGAATCAGCGTGGTGCAGCCAGGTGAGGCTCAGACCTGAATATATTGAGGATAGAGTGTACAAGCTTAGATTAATGCTCCTTAAATGTCATCATTTTACCTAAAATAATTTGGTGCGTTGTTGGATTGTTTTTTCTTGGCTGCAAACAAACAGTTTCCAAAGTGCTGTCTCTGAGGAGCTCTTTGGAAACTGTCAGTTTATAAAATGGGCTATACAAATAAAGTGGATTGGATTGGATTAAAAAAATACAAAGTGAAAGACTGTGCAGCAGAAGTTGACTGAAAATATATTGTTTACTTGAGTCCTGAAATTAAGTTACTTTGATTCCAGGTTCACTATAGTCTGAGCCACAAGCCTTTTGGTTATTGTACCATATTCTGGTTACCCAACCTTATAGTCATCAAATAATAAAAATAACCAATTACTATTTTAAAACATTTTTTTTTTTAAATGGTCTTGGAATAATTCATTCAGAATGATTCAGTTCAAATAGGAAACAGATTCCAGATTTATGTTACAAAACTGAATTTGTATGACTACCCTGTGCTAGATTAACTCAGTGTGTTAAATGAAAATATATAATGATAGCCTTCTCTTTGAATTGGCAGAGCTCAGAGGATTTTCTGCTTACTCTAATTGCTCTTAGTCTATGGTTTAGACACTAATTACAGTGTGTGTGGAGGCCAGGTTGGAGTCTTCCTAATGGAAAAGTGAATGGACTGCTAAATATCCCACAGGAAGACCAACTAAGTGAAATAGGTGAGGGGAGAGTGAGGCGCAGATAGAACAAGTGAGCAGCGCGTCCTTGAACCTCATATCTCTACGGAGGCATTAAACTGTCTGGACCAGCCTCATTGGCCTTGTGTAGCCCGCGCATATGCAGACGCTGCCCAATTAGAGCATGCACACATGCAGACAACAAAAACGCAGGAGGAAGCCACTGGCCCAATTTAGTCCAATCTGGTCTACCTACAATGTTTGAAAAATCCTCTGCGGCGCCACTCGTCCTGGTGGTACCAAAAGTAAAAATGATTAGAAGTTTGAAAGTGGTTTAGCCTTGAAGAGCAGAAATGGGGTCTGTGGGAGTGTAAGTAGGAGATATGGAATTGTGATGTTAGAGGAGGTGTCTGAGTAGGCATCATTGATGAGGTTAAATTTGGAGCACAGTTTTAAATTTGTAAAGAGGTTTTGTTTTGTTTTTCTCTCTCTCTTCCACTCTTACTTTGGGCTGTGTGTTTTGTGTCTGTATAATGAGTGGGTAATGGTAGTGTCTCACTTTAAAGAGTTAGTGGTGGTCAGAACAATGCAAAGCCATAATGTGCAAGCTGTGGTACTTGTACACTTGGTACTGTAAATTGAAATGGTAATAGAGACAATATACTTTTATTGGTGAATTTACATTTAGGGTAGTAGTGATAATTTGCATTGCCATTGCCAGAGTAATCTTGAAAATGTATGGAGAACTGCATAGAGCATATGACACAAAGGGAGCATTATAATGTGTTATGCCGTAGGCCAGACAGTGGACAAGGACTGTGCATGGCTAGTACTTTAACCCTCTAACCCACACCAAGAAGCTTCTGGGTTCAACTCCCGCCTTGACCTTTCTGTGCAGAGTTTGCATGTGTCTATTCATGTCTGGGTGGTACTTTGGTATTCCCTCATCAACCAAAAGCATGCACCATAGGAAAAAATCCTCCAGCTAAGGTTGTCTAAGCCTAGCTCAAGTTCTGGAGATGGGTCACTACTTGAAGAATGGGTCTAATGCAGAGGGCAAATTTACAGTACAGTTAACCTTAACCTTAACCAGGGGTGGTGTCTTTGGCACAGCAGTGCAATTCACTAACATATAACTTAACTGTACTTGTTTTTAGGAAGCTTATGCATGTTTCTATTACTGTGGTTGCTGTTATGATGCTTCTTCATATTGGCTGTAGATTAGTATTGATACAGTTTTTAAATGCTTCATAGAATTCAAAATAAGAGCTTCCGGCCTAAATGCTGCATTTATTTCCCACTAGAAAATATTAAAATGTAGTTTTCACAGCTTTTGCACAGCTAGAATCTTCAGTCTGACTCACCCACTCCCCTAGAAGTGATAGCCTACACTACCTATTTATAACCAGCACGCTTGCTTGAGAAACCTCAGATTTAGCCTTTAAGTACTCGCATGCGCTGTCGTTTAGAATGGGCTGATGTCTCTGGTGAGTGATGCATTTTTCAATTGACTTTCCGACTTACAGTACATAATAGCATTAGGTCTGCATTAGTAACTTGACCTACCAGAAACAAACAGGAAGAGGTTCAAGAAACAATTGCGAAAACATAATAAATATCTTTCTACATGAGGAATGGTGAACCTAAATAAACCTCTGTAATACTGGAAGCACTTAAAATGATGACGGATTACCTACGGATTATTACTGCATATAGATGTTGCATGTGTTGCTCAGAATTGCAAGGATTTTGGGGGAAATCATTAAGCATATTTGAATATACATTGACTTGAAGTGCATACCTTGTCATTATACCTAACATAGCGCCACCAACACTTATAACTGAATATTTAAATTGCAAACTTGTCAGGGTGAGTTAGACAGCTGTATTGAGCTAGACTTGGGTGATCGATAGCACTTTCAAAGCGAGCCCCTGGAATGTAGTCACATGTTAGGCAGAGTTCCTTATTCTCTGCTCCTATTGATTCTGACACACCGAGATGCGAACAGGAGTAAACACACAAACACACAGATACACAAACAGACCGGTGCATCAGGTTCGCTCTACTGGCTCGGCCCTGACCTTAAACTATCCATGCAGAACACAGTAATCCCCAGGCCCTCTCACAACTTATTTGGAAATCGACTTGTCATCTTAAATGCTCATTTGCCTTCCCGGTGCGAGCTGCTTGCTTTGTGTTTTCCATTGAGTGGGAAAAATCTTTGGACTCACAAAGACCATGGATGAAAATACCAATGAACTACAGGTAAGAGGTAGCCAACAAGAAACAACGAAGAAGTTTGTTCATACATTTCTCAAATCTGACTTATTGACCTTATTCCACCCACTTTAGTTGTAATTGCTATGAAACCGTGCAAAAATCCCATTAATTTCAATAGAGACTTTGGGAAAGGTTTTTGGTGCTGAAATCTGATATAAAGTAGCTTGATTTTTGTAAAATGTTCAATGTTCATGTGACAACAAGCCAACTCTGCACCAGTTCTCCGGGAGACTTTACAACAGTTTTGTAGTCTGTATAGAACAACCACAATGGCAATAGCGGCGCCCACGGCAATTTCCGAACTAAGGTGAATAAGAGCACATAACGTGAGTGTTTCGCTATCCCAGAGCTAGCCGAACTTTGTCGGATTAGTTATGGGTTTAATATCATTGTTCACTACAAACTACTGTCTGAGACTAAGACTATATAATTTCAACATTAAAACAGATTTTGCATTTATATTAATAGCTTCACTAAATAATTAGGCTCCAACTTTGTTCTGCTTGCTGGTGTATTCTACCATTGCATGGGCATTACAGAACTAAAATCAATTTATTGTTTGTCGAGCTCTCAGTTTGTGCTATTTTGTTGGTGGTTCCAGATAAAATATAGGCTAGACTTCCCTGCTTAGCTCTTGTCACCATTCTTTTAATGGCAGCCAGATTGTTTACTAACACTTAAGGGCTCTACACTTCTATGATTTTTTTTCTCAAGCTGCTCTTCTCCCTGACAAATCAGTTACCTTGGCGATTCCATCAGTAACCATGACAATCAGTTGACTTCTAAGATCCAGACGCTACCCGTAATAGTGCCATGATTTAGTATGTAAGAGCAGCATCTCCACAGAGGATCAGTGAGTAATCACGCCATCTGATTGGCCACTGAGATCTGGCTCAGGCTCCTCCACCTCCTCCTGCCTTCATTTCCATGATGATTCATTTGACACAATCATACCTCTCCTCCCCCTTGTGATGATTTTTTTTTCAGCTGTTTTCCTAAATGTTAACCACTTCTAGCTAAATGAACGGCTGGCATTTTCCATGAAGAAGTGGAATAAAGGGGAGAGCGTGTAATGAGCTGTGAGCAAACAGCGCTCCTCACCAGATTCATAATTGAGAGACTTTAAATCAGGCTTCCACAGCTACCTACCTGCTCAATATGTATGAGCTACTCCTGTGCAGCAAGCAGCATTGTGTGTGTGGGGCTGGACTGTACTGTACACATGTGGTCCCCCGGCTGGCTTTGTGCATGGATGAACGCGCGACAATGTTTCCCTCTCTTCACCATATGAGCTTTCAAGTGCTTACTATGCAAATATAATGCCTATCTCAGCCATAGCATGGGACAACCGGTGGTCCATTATTCCATCATCATGAATTCACAACATAGGAGGCTGAGTGTACTAGGATGTGCACTGGCAGAATGACACTACTCATTAAAAGATTGTAAGGGACTTCAAAAGAGGCATGGGAACTCGCATGTGAAACAGTCGTCCTTGATCCAGCATCGAGGCATCAGCAAAAAGTTGGATGTAGATGAAAGCCGGACCAAATTCAAGGAAACGCAGTGAGTGGTCAGGACAAGGATTGGTGAAGGGAGTGCTTCTTCCAATTCTCTGTCTATACATCCCAAAGCAGCGCTGTAGTCTGTGCTCTGTATTAGCAGCACACAACCATGTTCCCTGGAGGTAAATAATGTTCACTATGTGGCCCTATTTTCAGCAGATTGAAGATACTTGGAGTAACTTAGACTTAACCTTGCACAGTGAGATGGATACACACGATATTTGAGAATTCACAAACTCGCGAGAATCCATCTTGGTGTGCACTTGCTGTAAAGATAATCATGTGGGCGGACCAATCACAGAGCAGCATTGAGGTTTGTGTGGAAGCCAAAGGCGAAGTGCCTAAATGAACCAAAACAAACATGGTGACAGCATGTACTTCTGCATGTACGTCCGTATCGATGCTAAAATAGGTTGAAGGAAGTGCTTTGTGCATTTGTGGACAGGGAAGATTTATGTGCTTTTCTTTCAACTGGATGTAACAAAAGTTAGATTTTTTTTGGCTCGTTCCACAGTTGTGTTGCCTAATATTATGCATTTTCTAATCGCTTTCAGTGAGAGCCATGCCAGATTGATAATGTGTAGAAAGCAAAGTCAAAACGGCAACAATTACAAGTACACACAAACATAGCATACAGTATATAAGTTCTAATGGCCCTTTTTTAGTCAGGTTTGAGTAAATGGCTTTGTGAATCTAGGTCTATCAGCTCTCACACTCACATTGTTATATTCATATCCAGGGGCAAACTTGTGCTGTCTTGAATTACCCTCCACTAGCCCCATCCACACTCTCATTTACACAAGCATGCGGGGATACCTCCTGCAGCAAAACTCTAATTATGTTCTACGCTTCAATATTATCCTTCTCCACGGACTTGAGCAAACATACAGTGCCGTATACAGTTGGCTTCATATATTAGATTCAACCTGATTGAGTTTTTGTCTGCAATGCAATAATAGAAAACACATGTTCACGCAGGCCAGATCACCGGGGGAAGCCTGGATCACCACCACACATTTTAATAAGTTGGTATCATAATCTCCGCGTATGTGCACTATTTCCTGTTACACACACACACACACACAGACACACAAAACTAATTATTCCAAATCATTCCCTAATGGAAGCAGAGTTTAGATTAATGACGGTTTGGGGACTTCAATACGCTTTTTCCTCATCTTTGAAATGTGTGCCTGGCATGAGAATATTACGAGGTTATTGGCTGAGCTACTGATGGTGAGCAGAGGGAGTGTCCTACTTTGCCAGTGTATGTTTTTGTACCTTGTTTTCTTGTTCTCACACACCTACTCTTCTTACTTGGCTGCCTTTCACTTTGCCTGATCAAATAAAATGCTCTAGAAACTCTTCTGTTTTGCATGGTTTTACACAGTGCTAACCAGCCAGTTTAAGCTTCTGGTAAAGGAAATAAATATGCAACTAAATAAATACCGTATTTTCTGGACTATAAGTCGCACTTTTTTTGATAGTTTGGCTGGGGGTGCGACTTATATATGAAGTTATTAAAATATATAATTTCACATCTTGTCACACTGACAACTGCGTGAGGACACTCTAGGTTTGTGTACCAGTCCGACAGTCACACGGAAGAGAAGCGGCGGTTCATCTGCTGGTTACTGGTGCGACTTATACTCCAGAGCGACGTATAGTGCAAAACATACGGTAATACAAATATTCATGGATTTCTAGTACATAATATTTTTTTAGTTACTAACACAAGTATAAAAAAAAACTTTTGACCATTCAAAAAGAATTGTTAATTTGTTTGGCAGCTTGAAACTCATGAATATTTCTCAAATACATTTTTTTCCAAATACAAATTATGTGTTTTGTTAAAAGCTTTAGCACAAATTTACTCAATAGGCTGTTACAAGATCTAAGAAAACTCAAAAAAATAAATAAATAAATAAAAAGATTCAAACAACACATTTTCTGGGGCCTGTGATCATTCAAGAGAGTTCATGGTTCCATTTAGGTGTTTAAGTCCCTTCTTTATGGTAAAATAAAGCTCAGATTAAAGGCTAGCTTGAGGACTGGTCTGTCACAATAACAAATTTTGAAGTATGATATATTGTTGAAGTAAATATAGACGATAAACAA